>REGM01000032.1:14482-31619 GCA_004194415.1 Aurelia aurita
TCTGGGTTGCGTAAATTTGTTATTATTACGTAAATTGTAGTGAATTGCATTTTCACAAAAGATGTCCTGCATAAATGAAGGGTTTAACCCATTTTTAGTTTTATACATCTCCGTCATAAGTAATTGCAAGTTCTTTGTATGAATAGTAACGGCACAGTCCTTCTCTAATAGCTCACTATAAGTAGATTCGGCATCCTTGTAAGTAATTCTCAGAGCCCTTTCCTGTATTTTGTTAATCTTTTTGTTGAGCTGCCTGCTGTGAAACATCCAGATTAAAGGACCAGTACTGAAACTGACTGGTAATAAAAGCCCTCATGAGGGTTCTTAGCTTACTCTGATCCATATATGGGGATATGCGAGCAAGTGCGTATAGTTTATTGCTAGCCTTTTGGCACAATTTAGAAACATGATTATCGAAGGAAAGTTTGCTATCAATTTGAACTCCGAGTAGCTTCTCTTCAGAGCTATTCACAATATCAGCATTTCCAATTCTAACGTAAAATAAATTAATGATGATGTGCTTTAGGAAAGCATTGCTAAGAATGCGTCTCCCAAGCACCAGTTGGGGCTCAAGCAATAACGTCGTAAGATCTTGCGACAAGAAGTCTCTGAAAATCTTGCAATCTTAAATTTCATTTCAAATAAATTTCAATAAATTTTAATAATAAATTTTAAATTTAATCTATATGGCATTGAGCAATTTTTTAACCAGTAAAGACACATACAACCTATTGTGTCAATTTTAAATTAGATTTATCCTTGATAGCATTGTGATGAGTTCTTCCGTTTTGTATGAATATCAAAGCAAAAATATGCACGCGAATGAAAACAATTTTTTCAACGCGGTTCTGATACTGTTTCACTATATGCTGGAGAATCACCTCAACTTCGTTTACAGCTTTTGTCCGAAGATATCATCCAGAATGATCGCGGCCCTAAAATGTTGGGACCATTTGTCCCGGTTTTTAACAGTTATGTTATTAGTCGTAGATTGGGTGAATAGGAAAATTCAGTTCAATAAGATTTGGAGCGAAAACAACGAATCAGGACATAAGTCTAGATTAGGTTATCATATTTTTGATTGTATACGCTTGCGATTCAGTTACGTCAAATTCCGCTACTTTTTAAGCCAAAAGATTAACAAAATCCCTGAAATTAATCTTGTAATTGAAATAATTTCCAAGAAAGACGATTTGCATTTTCATATATTTCGGAGTTCTAAAATAGCCAACGGAATACTTTTTTGGAAATTTTGCTCTGTCAATTGTATGCTGTTTAGCAAATTTAATTCAAATTTAGTCTGAGGCAAATTCAGGCGACTTCGAGGGTAATTCTCTCGCAAAGATTGATCTAGCTACAACGTTACCACAATAAACGTCTGGTGGGACACCCTAACGCCAGTTCTGGCATAGAGCCCATCAAACAACACGGTGGATCTACGGTAGAACGAGTAGCATCACAAAAGAATGTTCAGAAATTACAGTAACATTCTGAGCGTAGTCTTTCAGTGATTAACGCTGAGAAGAATCACCTGCTAGAATACCTGACGCAACGCAAAAGCGCAAGGACAGGTGTAGACGAAACACAGCCAATACTTGCTCGCTCTGTGTTTTTAAAGACAGTTGCCTGAAGCTGTGATCACGTTAAAACAGAGATAATAAGATAGAAGATAAACCAAAACAGAGATGAAAGAAGTGCTCTAAATACTAGTATCCTCATATGAAGGCTGAATGATCGTTCTCGTTATAATTAGGTGGGTGAGATGTTTCTATTGAAATGTATCGTCTATGGTTATCTTTCAAGTTGTTTACATTACATTCGTAACAGTTCATGCTTTTATATGTATATATTTTAGGCCTGAAATATCGCTACCATTTTTTAGCTAATATCTACTAATGCTTTGGGATGTGAAATGTGAAAAATATAAGAAAGGTTTTGTTTTTTATATAGACGGGGACATTGAATATATTTTATTGACGTGCGAGAACTTTACCTGAAGTAATACCACCATTCTCTCAAATTTCATATTCGTAAATTGTACAGCTATTTTGTTTTGCTCAAAACAGTTATAGTCTAGAAAAGTTGCTAAAAAATATTTTCGTACATATATATCGACTAGCTCAAAATGTAGCAAAGAAGAACCTTTTTTAATAAACTTCATTGCAATACTTGTTGTTTAAGCTTGGTTCACACTGGGTCTCTTGAGCCGTTAGGGTCGTTGGAGTCTTTAGGGTCGTTGACAAAGACCCGCACGACCCATATGTTCACACTAGGTCTTTGGGGTCGTGGGCCATTGACAAAAAACCCAAACGACTCGGTCGTTGAGTAGAATCAGCCAAGCGTACAAATATAGAATCGCAATTATATTTGGGTCTTTTGGGTCGTTAGCTGGTTCACACTTGGTAAAACCACTCAAGCGTGGGTCGTTTTGGTCTTTGAGGTAGAATTCTTTCTATCTCGACGACTGGGTCGTTAGGGGTGTTTGAGTCGTTATGAATGGTGTTCACATTTGGTTGTTTGAGTCTTTTGGGTCTTTCTAAGCGACCCTAACGACCCAAACGACCCAAAAGTAGTGTGAACCAGGCTTTATTCCGATCATAACACTCCACTTATCTTTTAATAAATCCTGAGTATATAAGAAGTAAACACTGCTGCACTTATCGGAAAAAATTCGAATGTTTCGATTGGTCTGAAATAGACTGAAATCTGAACTTAAATCATAGGTTTTATCAATGAAAAAAGAAAATAGTAAATCTCTAATATAATCTCTAATATAATCTCTTAGGGAGCTGTCATAAAGTATTGAACAGACTGGGGCGGAAGGGATTTCAAATTTCGCTGTAAAATTATATAGCCCAATGCAAGAAACGAAAAAAAATTACATAGCCCCTATGTACCTGCTAAAAAAATTTGATAGCCCCTGAAAAAGTTTCTGATAAAGAATTGTCAAAAGACAAGACTATTTTTTATTACAACTCACGTAATAGCATCACAAAATACCTCACTCTCTGAAGGACCAGAATTGGGTCAACTTTCATTTTTAGTGCCAGAATCAGTCAAAGAACTGCTCGTACCCAATCCACTCACTGATAAACATGTCTTCTACAATGACACAAGAGCACAATTTCACAGAGAATGTTTTGTGCAAACAGAAGAATAAGATGCAGAGAAAGAGAAAATTGGAAAATGACAAGAAGAGTGAAAAGAGGAAGGAAATGCGTTTATACAAAAGCTGTGCATTAGTTTTGGGTGTGATAACACATCTCCAGGAGCAGCAGGCATCTGCAGGCATCTCCAGGAGCAGCTTTCGGCAACAATGGAAGCCAACAAATTGAAAAAGGCTAGAAGAATGAAGTAGCCTAAAAGCAGTACATTTGCACAATGTTTTAAGAAGGTAGTGATGACAATGTCAGAAGATATCACTGTGGTAAAAACNAAAACCGTTTGGCGGTGAAAATTGCTGCACTTATATTTCTTTAAATACAGTCTTTGCAAGGAACGGAACTCTCATATCACATGCATCTTGCCGTGTATTACTCGGTATTACTTTATTCAAACGTATGGGAAACACCAGTACAGGCAAATGTGTTACTCCTGCAAATGAAAACTTCTGAGGAATTTTAAGAAACATTTAGTAGTCAAATATCAAGATTTTCTTCAGTAAAAATATTCAAATTTATAAAAAATTGCGTCTTCGGTCAAATTTTTAGTCATTTATAAAACAAAAATCGCACAAAAGTTGCAAAAGAGTTTCATGAAATAATTTCAGGAAGAACTGCTGTTAATAAATGGTATTCTCATATTTTGTTACATAAATAGAATTCATGGACGAAACAGTTAAATCATGAGCAGTGAGAACAAGCAAAACATCACAATTCTCAGTTGAAAGAATTTTGGCAAGCAGCTTTAGATTCTCGAATAATACTGTAGAGCGTAAAAACACATTCAAAATCAACTAACAATCAAATGCAAAGTGTCAGAGACAACAAACTCAGGCAGCTAAAATCTTTAAGTGAAAACAAACGTTTCGAGATCAAATATTTTTACATAGCCAAAAAGCTAAATAATTTCAATATTCAGAAAAAATGCAATGTTTAAAGAAGCGCCTCCTTTCTGTTTTAGTTAGCAGGTGGGCGGAATTACAGTTGCAAACAAGCTGAAAAGCAAACTTTTGACGACAGACAAAACTCTAAATAAGATTAGGCCAATTGTAAATGATTAAGCGCATACTAGACAATCCGTACTTGATCTATTCAAATAAGAACCTCATAAGTATTGTACTTTATAAATGGTCGAGGGAATTTCATATGCTTCAAAGAACATAATTACCAAGAAGCTGAAAACCAATGTAAATTACCGGGCAATTAAACAACTGTAGATTCCTGGATTATCCACCAAGTTCAAACAAATATTCATTGATCCTTTCAGAAATTATTTCCAGCTGATAGAACATTCGATACGGACAAGAAACAGTCCAAAAATAGTACGTCTTCCAAAGATCAACACCGAGTATGCGAGAAAATTTGTAACTTCACTGGTGCAAAGGAGTACAATATGCTACCATTGGAAGCTGGTCAGATGCCAACATATAATTTCAGTATTTTTTTAAAGAAACGTTTTAGCTGAAATGCCGAGATTATTATTTATTATCATTATTATTCACTTTGTGGTGCAAAGACTAATTTAGATAAAGATCGTTCGAATTGATCGGTTAATTTTTGACACAAGATAAGTAGAAATTTCATTTTGCATTTTCTAACCTAACTTTGTGAATTTGCACATCTCCACGATATGAGTATATGTAGAGAAAAGAAGGAAGGATATATCTAAAAATAAGCCGTGTACATTTTATCTATCTAATTCAGAATCAGAGCAATAATGTTTGAATTGCACACACCAATATACCAGAATTGTCTATTGCTCCGTTACGGAAATAGATTTAGGCAGACGATGGTATCCTTCTTCTCTCGATGCTTTCTTTCCACTTTCAGCATGCACAACAAGTGAGTTAAAGTTTTTTTTAAATCTGACGGATAGCTGGAAAGCTAAAGGTTCATAAACGTCCAAACGTTTTTCTGATTCACCCGATATGAATTCTTCTGCGCGTGCTTTGAAAAACCCCAGGGGGGGGGGGCACTTGACCAGATTTTGGTTCATTTCATTCATTTTTACTTATTTAGGAACGGTAACCCCACCCATTCATTGGAATTGCTTTTCAGGGGGCCATGGCAAAACATCTACAAGTTAAAAAAAGATACTACAAAATATAAAAAAATTGAAATAATCATTTTTATAATTGTTTGTTTTTATTCTTTTCTTAAAGGTGGCAAGGGCAACATCTACAAGTTAAAAAAAGATACTACAAAATATAAAAAAATTGAAATAATCATTTTTATAATTGTTTGTTTTTATTCTTTTCTTAAAGGTAGTAGCCTATTTAACATCAAGTCCAAGGTGATTCCAAAGCTTAGGTCCACGAAAAGATATAGCCTTTTGCCTATTGTTTGTTTTCCGTAAGGGTAGCGAAAGATCTGTTTCACTATTTCTCAGTATTCTGGTCGAATTTATGACAAATAAGCTGGAAAGGTACTCAGGTACGAGACCATTAAGCGATTTGTACATGGCATTAGCAGTTTCCGGTTCTAATAATGTCACTTAGAGTTGGCCAATGTAAACTGTGTATTAGTGACATAGAAGGCGTATAATATTTACTTTTTGTTACAATTCTAGCTGCTCGATTCTGCAACTTTTGTAAGTTTTGCAGTTTGGTCACCACACAGCTCCCCCACACCGAACAACAGTACCGAAAGTGGGGCTCGACGATACCTCGATACATTTTACTTGACGTGTTTTGAGGTAAAAATTTCCTGGAATATTTCAAAAACCCAATTGCGCGAGAAAACTTTGTACGGATACTATTAATGTGTTCTTCCCAATTTAAGTTCCTATCGATTATCACGCCCAGATACTTTGTCCGGTCTACATTTTCAACTTAAGAGTCACCAATAAAAAAGTGTGGATGATCAACAGTTTCATCAGCGATTTTCTTAATTTTTGGGCTGGGAACTTACAACCAGAGCTTGAGTTTTTAGGACATTCAAAGAAAGTTTATTACCTTGCAACCATTGCTTCGAATGATTTAATTCACTATTTAGAGTTTGATTTATGTCTTCTAAACTCGTAGGAGAGCAAGAAATAGTAGTATCGTGGGCGTACATCGTCACTTTACATTTCTTCAGAGAAAACGGAAGATCATTGGTATACATCAGAAACAAACTGATTGGGGACGTGCCACTCAAGCTTAAAAAATATACCCGTTCTTTATAACAATTTTTCCAAAAAGTACACCCGACCTTATACCAATTCCTCGAAAATGCATACCAGAACTTATACCAATTTTTCAAAAGTGGTCTATTTATTTGTTCTTTAAACCAAAATCGTGAAAATCGCTTCCGTTCTTTATGCTAAAATCGCGAAAATTGATACCGTTCCTTTATACCAAAATTACGAAAACGATACCCTTCCCGATGGCATGTCACCAGTCACCAGTACCCATAATATACATAGTGCCTCCCCCCCCCGCCCCGGGAAAAGCCGTTTCAGATGTATTAGTATTCTGCACCCTGGATTTATTTATTCTGTAACAGCTTGTTACCAACGTAAAAAAACTTTCTTCACTCACCTCACTGTAATTGTTGCCACGAAAATTGACATCATGAGCGCTAAGGTAATTTTTCCATCGAATACGGTTTCAATGTTATCTTTGAGAAAAATAGGTAGGGCGTAGTACACAACAATACCAGCAGCATGCGAAGCAATGAAAGACATTTTTGCATTCCCGGAAAGCACCAATTTGCTCTAAAACAGAAATTGAAAATCATGAATTTTCATTATGAGAAATTAAATTGGAAACAAAAAAGTTGCCCAAACGCATTGCCACCATTTGCATTATCACGACTCCGTCAAAAGTTCCCCAAACGCATTATCACGACTCCGTCTTCCGCCACAATTTGTGAATGAATAAATATCGCTTTCAAAAGAACATCAGTTTCTAAGTCTTGATTGTTAGAGGTTTCTTTGTTGACCCACAGTTCTTTGCGAAAAAATGTTTGTCACCAGAGTCTTTATGTGCACAGTTAATAGCTATCAAATGCGAGCTAAGATCGTGCTGCAAAGGATCTGATTGCAAACAGAAATAGTTTGTACTATTTCAAACTACGGACTGTAGGAAAGTCTGAATTAAAAATTAGATTTACAGATAATACATCAAGCGTCCTCCTTGTTTATTATTACATTGTTTATTATTTCATTCGTGATATATCGCGTCTGTTTTCTTTCTGTGCCTACTCCTCCTGTGAAGGTGCCATTTTAATCCCCGTGCGTGGCAAGCGGCATAATAGATTTCCGTCATGTAACTCTGCCACGCGCGTCGCCTTAATTTATCACAAATGAAATAATAAGCAAGGCATATACTCGATGTATCATCCGTAATTTGAATTTTAAATTCAGAGTTCCTACATCCCGTGTTCAAACCATGAGAAAACACTAATGGGCTCTCCTATTGGCAAATGTGAAATAAGTTCTCCGTTTAAATTGTCTTATGTTCAGTCTTCAAATTAATTTGTCCTGCAATCAAAACTCAATGAAGGTTGGTTCCCACTGCGCGATGGACTAGCATCGCTTTTCTCACTGCCAGTTTTTCAAATGCGATGAAATCTCACCACGTAGTGGGAATGAAATGGCGATGAAACTTTTCACGCCTATCCTTATAAAATTAAAGCGCCGAGAAAGGCGATGAATATCAAAACTTTTGATATTCGTAGCTTTAATTCATCGCTTAGATATTGTTTGATTTAATCGTCAAGGGAATGCCGCTTTCAAATAACCGAGCTTCTTTGTAGAAGTTGCGCTGAACTACATTTTCTTGCCTTAAAATCTGGTTGCAATGTAGTTCCCACTGTGCGATGAACTTGCATCACATTTGAAAAACAGGCGATGAGGAAAGTGGTGACAGTTCATCTTGCAGGGGTAACAAGTGGGCGACGAAAAAGGCAATGAATATTTGTGCGACGAAGACTCATCGCCTGCCTCATAAATGTTCATCGCACAGTGGGAACTAAGACATAAACAACGAACAAGCCCTACCGTTTGATCTTTCTCTCATTACTGAGCCCACATCATAACATTATTCTACCTCTTCTATACAGAAAGCATTCCATAGTATTATCAATGATTATATTCCTTTCCATAGCTAAAAAGATCATCAACATATACAATGGGACTTCGGTGATGCAAAAGAGTTCAGAGAAGTACAGCAATTATCATAAATCATTCGACCGCGCATTCAGCACGAGGCATGATTCTGATATGATAGAAGTGGATAATGTCACCCTTCCTCCACTGCCGGGTGGCGACCTCGTTGCTGCGGCTAGGTCAAGTCCACGCAGAAATCGCAAAAAGAAACGAGGTCCTAGAAAGAATGCCTCAAAAGATACTATTCTGGACACTCATCTAAAACCAGTAGTTATCCGTGGATCAAACGGGCTGAAAGTCGAGAATGGGTCTCATGTGCATTTGCCACCGATAAACATTAACCTGCAAGTAAGAGAACTCCTGACCAATGACCAGAAAACGCGGAAGGAGTCAGTCGAGACAAAGCTTCCAACGTTTCCAGTAGCTACTTGTCTGACGAAGGGACCTTTACCAGATCTGCAAAACGAAGAAAATAAATTGTTCCTTAGGGAATTTAGCGTGCTACCACCAATTGGGAAACGAAGGATTCCGTCAGCGAGAGTCTTAGAAAAAGATAAGATCTCTAAGAAGGACTGTAAGAAAGACTGTAAGAAGGATGTTACGGAGAATGACAACAAGAAACACTTTGCCGTCGCAGAGGCATTAGAGCAATTGGCCCAAGAATATGAATCAGAGGTTGAAACTTTTGAGTCTATAGAACATCCTGAGCAATCAAGTGCGGAATCAACAGCCACAAGCAAAAAACTGGAACAAGAAAGGCTGCACTCTACAGTTTATATTGGCACAAAGGAGAAGAGAAATGAAGAAGTATGCATTGATGATCTTGAGAAGAAGATAAAAGAGGAGAGGATCATTATGCTGCCAAAACCCCCAACGCAGCCAAGGTATGAAACACGCAAAAGAAGGAATACCTACAGAGCTCATGATGATGCTGAGACGGCCTATGAAAGGGACATGATTGAATGGATTCAACAAATGGGAAGACGATTTGCAATTTGTGAGGAGATCGATACTGTTTATCGCGATCTTGCCGTAATTGTTAAACATAACTTACTTGTACAACATCTAGAAGAAATTTGCATCTTTTAGAGAAATTGAATCAGGGGATTTGGAAATTGAATTGGTACATGTGGGGATAAATTGCCTGATCACTGATGATCCCTTTCTTGATAACTAGACTCACAAGTGAGAGGGAAGGCTTCACACCTCAATGCAGAGTGTCTCTCTCGACAGGGTGAAAAAAGGCTGCCGGGCGAAAAATGTAATTTTCTCTGGAAAATAAGGTCTGACATAAATGAGATAGTGATCATCGACTCGCGTTATTTTCATTTGATGTATACTTTTTGCAAAATGGGTAGGTCTCTAGGGAATTATAAGGAGGAAGAAAGTAACCATATGCCAAAACGAGGAAACCTCTTTTTTAGACAGTTTTTAATTATATGTCTCTCAGAAGAAAGAAACTAAGGCCTAGATCATACAGCGCATTATGAGCGCAGCGAATTCAATCATTGCTTCAAAAAATGTCTGAGTATCCTTTAAATTCGCTGATAATTTGCAGTCTGAACCCAATGGCGTATTAAATAGTCTCTGGTTCTGTAATCAGCACAAGAACCTTGCATGGTAACATTCATAAATGATTACATTATTTTCGACAAAATCAATACCGTTAATGATAAAAACTTTTCGACAACTAGAACTCATCAAGAAGTTTCAACAACTTAAACTCTGTGTAATAACTTTGGCTGTACGACCATTTTTGGAAAGAAATTGTTAAATCATGAAACATTTGAACGTATGTGAGACATTTTCTGATTAAGAGCTGCTTTTTTTGCAACTTTGTCACTTCCTTCTTGCTTTCCAATTCTCCGATGAATTAGTCAACGCAAAATGAAAGGACTAAGGTCTGACATAGATCAAACGATGCAATTAGAACAATTTCGAAAGGAAGCGCTGCCTCATTTTGACAAATGCTTACGTCTTCTTGCTTGAACTTCCTTAGCGACATATTTTGCAAAATTCTACATCAAATGTTTTCAGAAAACTGTTTAGAGACAGAAGGGATTTTTTTCTTTTAATTATAAATTTTGACATTATTGTGCATAAGTTTTAAATATTGTGATTAGGGTTTCATAGTTTGATTTAATTAATAGTTCTTTACTTTGTTTTCTTAGATTCCAATTAATGTTTTAATCGGAGTGCCCCTTGAAAACCAGCTTCTGCTGAAGGGCAACCCTCCTTAAAAGAATTGAATACAAATATAAATATAAATAAGAAAAACTATGAAATGAAAGTCGGGCTTCCAGAAAATTACTATCTCATGTTTGTCAGACCTTTCGTTCTAGAGAAATTTAAATTTTTCGGCCGGTGGCCTTTCTTTATACAGCATATCCAAAATCATATCCAAAATCCAAAATCCCGAATTATCATAGTACAGCATATCCAGATTCAAAATTTTGAAGATTTGTATGTTTGATTGGGAAATATATTTCCGTCTCTGCGAAGTCTACTGTTTTCAGAATTTGGTAGGTTTCGAATTACCAATCAAACACACCCTTAACTAAGCTGATGTAAAAAGTCTTGAATCGACACAGCTCAATTTGGTTTGTTAGCTAGATGTGACATGATATGATTTGACTTCTCATGATTTGATTCTATTCGACTTAAAACTAGATTCGATTCGATTCGATTCGATTCACTGCAGGCTAAAGCCTGACTAGAAAGAGCTGAATTCGAACCGCTAAGTATGACTAACTTTACTTGACTAACAATACTAAAGTCTATCTTAAATTAGATGTCACGTGAAATTTGCGATAACGCAAATTACTCATAGGAAACACTTTAATTTTTTTTATTCGCGGAAATTTGCACGTGACATCTAATTTGAGACTGGGGATATAAAATAATAACCTGAATCAATTTTCTTTGAAAATGATATTAATTAGCAAATAAGTAAACTAGGGCTAGTCGTACTCAACACTAGTCATTGGACATTAACAATCCTAAACTTCCTAACTCCTTAATTGAAAAATTTTTAAATTTTAATGTTCTAGAGTAACTTAAAGATGTAGAGCCACTATGTGGATTAGCTGGGAATGATTCATTATTCTTATTTTCATTTTTATTATTATTCTTGACAGAAATTTGGTTAGAGCACTTCAAAAGTTCAAAATTTAGCTGCGGGCAAGCCTAGGCAGCGCATATCTAATGTTTTTCGTTCTTCAAGTCTTTCATGTTCTTTTGTCATGATTTTCCTGCGTAAAAACATCTCATTATCTCACAATTTTAACTCATGATCCACTTTTGCGACTGCTCCAGTATTAAAGTTGTTGTTTTACTGTTCTCTACAAATGCTTCCATTTTGGTATAAAATTGGATGCTATAACATGCTAGAAAGTAAAAAACGACCTTGATCTGGTCTACCTTGAATTCCGGGTACATTCTTTCAAGATATTTCCTTGTTTTTCCATACTTTCGTTGTTTTTCAGCTTACCTGACATGATTTTAATTGATAAAAGTAATANATTCTTATTTTCATTTTTATTATTATTCTTGACAGAAATTTGGTTAGAGCACTTCAAAAGTTCAAAATTTAGCTGCGGGCAAGCCTAGGCAGCGCATATCTAATGTTTTTCGTTCTTCAAGTCTTTCATGTTCTTTTGTCATGATTTTCCTGCGTAAAAACATCTCATTATCTCACAATTTTAACTCATGATCCACTTTTGCGACTGCTCCAGTATTAAAGTTGTTGTTTTACTGTTCTCTACAAATGCTTCCATTTTGGTATAAAATTGGATGCTATAACATGCTAGAAAGTAAAAAACGACCTTGATCTGGTCTACCTTGAATTCCGGGTACATTCTTTCAAGATATTTCCTTGTTTTTCCATACTTTCGTTGTTTTTCAGCTTACCTGACATGATTTTAATTGATAAAAGTAATAAGATGCAAATCATAGAACTAACTGTTGGTCACGAATCGAACGCTGAATCAAACACAAAGCATAAAGCAGAGAAATACACTCAACTACCGGGTGTCCCAAAAAAAAGGTAACGGATTTGGTTGGCTCCAGCAATGTGAATATAGCTTTTATTGATGGCTAATCACTCTAAAAATGTTCCTCGATAGTTAACTTGAACATAGATACCTCGTTTGTTGGTATTGGTGCTTTGAGAGCAGAGATATTGATCTTGATAGCTCAAATTTATACCCACGTGCAAACCAGAGCTTTGGCCTTTTGGCCTAAGCAAATTCTTGAGGCACAGCGAATAAATCAACGATATCCTTCATAAAATTTGAAAAAATTGAAATCTTATTACATTCTGTTTGCCAAAAATCATCCCCCAGTCACCCAATGGGCAGTTTTTTTATTGTTCTTTAATTTCAGTTTTTAATTTCGAGATACATCAAGAATTTGCTTAGGCCAAAAGGCCAAAGCTCTGGTTTGCATGTGGGTACAAATTTGAGCTATCAAGATCAATATCTCTGATCTCAAGGCACCAATACCAACAAACGAGGTATCTATGTTCAAGTTAACTATGGAGGAACATTTTGAGAGTGATTAGCCATCGATCAAAGCTATATTCACATTGCTGGAGCCAACCAAACCCGTTACCTTTTTTTTGGGACACTTCATGATGAAGAAACATAAGTTAATTAACCTTGTAATCACAACGGGAGGTGTCTTCTCCAAAGATACGAGATCATTTTTTAAATTGCTGAACTCTCTCAAAATAGGCAGTAACTTGATCAAGTACACAGCAGTTAAAGTTACATGTATTTGTATCAGAACATTTTACTACATATTTTGTATGAGAGGAAAGGACTGGTCTTCACCTGAACTTATGGAATTTTAAAACAGACTTTTTTGTATTAACTTAAGGTTTCAGACCGCGTATGCAATTCAGTCATGCCTAGTTATATAGAAAGTGGTTGTATTGAATAGGTATAAATAGATTTTATTCTTTCGCTTTAAAAAGTAATTTTTAGCATTTTAGAAANCAACTACTTACAACGATAAAAATTTCAAGAATATAAATCTACAGCCTTATAAAACCTAACCATTGCTGATCTTCCAGGGAGTTGTGTTTGAGAGTCTAGCTCTTTAGATGCGTTTTAAGTTCTTTTTTAAAACGATTCAGTGTTGGTAGCTCACGAATTTCGGCAGGTGTGTCATTCCATATCTTGAGAGCTGCGTAGTGAAAGCCTTTTTTTTGCAAATTCAGTCCTATATCAAGGGATCTGGAGATCTTTACAGTGCCTCGTATTGTAGGTCGAGTGGAAAGATCTCAGTTGGTATTTATCCCATAGACTTTCTGGGCATAGTCTGTTTATAATCTTGTAGGTCATGACATTCTGATCGTAACGGAGAAGATTTTCTAGGATTAGCCAGGAAGTCGACCAGTTAATCTTGATACAATATTCGTGTATATATTTAATTTTTGCGTTAATGCGCCTACCATGAAACATCCAATATAATGGGTAGTAGCTACCTGCTCTCCAAGCGTACTGCGAAAGCACAAGAAATGATTATCAAATTAAATTTTAATCACGCATCACCACTTCAACTGGTCACTTGTGTCTTCGACAAAGCCCTTATATCATTTACGACTAGAACAATCATATGAAATAGCAAGACATGTATTTATTGGGTCACTCGGTACAGACTGTAAAAAATCGCTCCATCAAGGCTCTTTTTCAGAATAACTAAAGCCCAGTTATTGGGAAGCGAAACCCCTCTCCCCACACCCCCAGTAGCCACACTCGTAAAAAAACTTACCTCTTTCGATTGGCGTTCATGCTCTAGGTCCAAGCCAAATGTTCCCATCCATAATGTGATTGCATAGAGAAGAGGTCCAAGCAGAATCCCTCCTAAAATCGGCATATATAATGCGATTGATATGTATCTGTCACTAGCAGGAAGCAGGTACATGAAGAAAGACTGATGGAAATGTTCTTGTAAGCTGTTGAAGCTGCGAAAGATTCCTTCTACCACTCTGAAGCATGAAAATATATATATACCGGGTGAGTTAAAAAATGCATCAACTATTTGAAAAATCGTAATTTAAACGCAAAAAGTTTCCGGATGTTAACATTTTCGGACAAATATCAGAAAATTTTAGTGTTGCCCGTGCAGCAAATTATAACTAATCGATTTCTAAATCCCCAATTCACCATGAAAAGGTTTTATCTTTGTCCACTCATGTCGAGTCTTTAGAAACTTTGGTCGAAGTTTAGATCATTTTCAGTGTTTCTGAGACCGAACATTTTAAGAAACTCGTTTATAGCCCAAGAAAAAGAAGACTAAAAATTTACAAAAAATCCTCAAATCTAATTCTGGATTTTAGCTAAACATTAAGTGGTATATTTTCAAAATCGGTCCAGTTTGTATCATTTAACGTAGCCTGTCAAAAATGGATAGCTTTTTTGGCGCGCCCAGTAGCTTAAACTTACCTTCCCATTTCTTGGAATCGACCCTGGTGGCCATCTTCTGGTTGCTTAGCCGCTTTCAATGTTACAGCCTCGATTCTATACTTGAAGAAGAGGCCATGTTCCCCCATTGGAAATCCAGTTGCTTGTAACAAGATCATCTTTGTTAGAGTTTTAAGGCATCTCAAATGGTCCTGAAATTTGTCGGTATATCCTTGGTATATGTCCTATTGTTAAAAAATGAAAAATAGCCATAACACGGTAGTTATTGTCAACAATATGTCTTGAAACGCTGGTCTATCAATTCATCAACTGTAAAAGTGATATAAAATGTAGCAGCATTTACTGCTGCTTTGATTTCTGGGAAGAACGGAGCAATTCTGAATGGAAAAGAAGACATTTTTTACAAAGGTGTTCTTTCGTTTCAGAAATACATTGGCTGCAGTGAAACTATAGCACAGTGATCCAGATCAGAGAAATTATGGAATAAATAGGAAAAAACGAATTTTCGAATACTTACAATATGTCACTATTTCTATGAAAAGGGAATGCCAAGGGTCAATACAAAGCAAACAATTTTAAAATCGGACTACTGGTTCCATCACAATGATTTTTTGAAGTTTGGTGAAATGACTTGTTATTGTTTATCTTTGTACTTCCGGCAAAATGTTTTGTTTTAGCTTAACTTTAAAATTTCATAGCTTTGCTCGTAGTGGTCCAATNCAACACTCCCAATTTGACTTGTTTTTCATCCGAATATGGCTTGCTAAACGCCCCCACGTTTTTTCTGACTCACCCGGTATATAATGTGAATTTGTAAATAGTAATTTAATGAGGGGAAATAAAAGCAAATAATGTTAAATTGTCATCTTATCTAAATCATACGGTAAAATCGCATTCTTATCCTACTGTGTCTTAACCTGCCTAACGGAAATCTATAAAGTTAATGGACAATTTTTCTAATAAATTGCATTGGTCGGCAAATATGTAGCCTGTATGCAAATTCTTGAAAATGTTTTTGAAAATTTAATTTCCAATCCGCAGAAATTGGCATTGCGAAGAATGGTAAAACGGAAACGGGCCTGAATATTGCGCTTCTTGTGGTTTTCAAGAAATGTGATTGGCCAAACTCATTAAGGCGTGTCAGTCTGTCAGTCAATGAAGATTTGATACCTCTTTTTGCGATCACTTTCTTGCAATTATTAATTTCCATTCTAGCTGGGCGATGGCGATCGCATTTATTGAAACTCGCCACACATGACTGGTTAAAAGCCGAGTGATCACTGGATTGCTGGCTATCGATCACAGAGTTGAAACCTGTTTCGCTCATGTAATCCTGAAAAGTACCTTAAAACGCATGCGCCGAAGTTTAGCATCAATCGCCATTATTGATTACAAAGTCCTTTGTAATCTAAGAAATGGCTTCGCGGTCAGTAAGAAAGAAAGAAAGTAAGAAAGAAAGAAAGTCACGCTCAGTAGAGTGGTTGATCAGCATGTTACCGCAGATACTTGGCATAAAGACAAGAAAAAGTTTGTTTGGCACGCAATTATCCCCCCTGCGCATAGAGAACTTTGACATCGGCATTGGTCGCTTCAGATTTTATGCGCTTCGTCCATATCCTTGGTCCATATCCGTTTGTTGTTGGGGCGGAGCTCAGAGTATGCAGTATGGTTATAAAGCAGTTATTAGGGCTTAGGAAGGCGTCAATGTTCAGAACTCCTTCTTATCCTTATGTTTCATTGGTCAAATTTCCGAAAAAGCGCAGAAAGTGCAAATATTACGAACGGTACGAGCGATGTGCCTTTCTGTTTGATAGCTTTACATTTTATAGTTCTCTGTCTGATTTTTCTTGTTCCTCTAAAATATTTTCTTATGAAAAGTTCTTCGATTTTTGGATCAAGTATGATTAGAGCAATCAATCCATTTCTGTTCTCTGCATTCAAAGACTGATTTGCAGCTAATGACATCATCAAGGATCATTGGGGTTATATAAGCATCGATATTCAGACATCGTTCTTTCTACTGTTGATCTGATTCTTTCATTGGTTATGTTTTTGCAAAAACGCGCAGAAAGCGCAAATTATAACACACCATGCATCTCTATTTGATGTCAAAGCCTATGACAGACTTTGTAATCATCCAAAGGGACCTTCGTGGAGGCGGCCGGCCGAGACAATTTTGGCTCGCCAATCAGAGAGCCGCATTTGCAGTCGAGACTATGTCTGGAGCCAAATATAGGCGAATAGTACTCAAATAACGCACTCTGATTGGTTGATCAAGTTGTCATGACAACAATGTCTACATACGTTGACTCTCGCAGTTCGAGCAGATTTGGCGGATCTAATTTGTTTGTAGACAGGAAGATTATTCATACAGACGATATGTCATGTGACTTGACCAATTCGCGCTCGAAAATCCGAGTTGGGATAAATGAAGCCATTACAAAGTATGGCGTCGC
>REGM01000032.1:32050-49237 GCA_004194415.1 Aurelia aurita
ATGCTATTGTTTGGAAACAAGAGGTTATTGTTTCATATTTTTTCTACAGATAAAGAAGATATTAGATGGTTTTGTATATATGGGGAACACTGGTATACAGAAAAAAGAACCAGACATTGCACATTAATTCTTTTCAAACTCAGCTTGCAAATACGGATTTATTGTAGACATTTTTGAAAAATTCTCGAAAAAAAACTAAAACGATTTGGAACGAACCCTTTGGCATAAATGTTACTGAGACACTGTAGTATTTTTAAATATTTATGGTGAACACTTGAAATCACTTGAATTTTTTGTTGTTACTATTGATGTGCTGTTTTTCGACGAAATCCTCCAAAACTAATGAATAGTGTATATGTGTCCGGTTACCCATGCTTCACACGTTTTCAATGAAAATAAGTTACATGAGAGATACAAAAAGATGATTATCTTCCATATGAAACAAAGTTTGCAAAAATCAGACAACTACGAGCAAAGCTATGAAATTTTAAAGTTACGCTAAAACAAAACATTTTGCCGGAAGTACAAAGATAAACAACAACAAGTCATTTCACCAAACTTCAAAAAATCATTGTGATGGAACCAGTAGTCCGATTTTAAAATTGTTTGCTTTGTGTTGACCCTTGGCATTCCCTTTTCATAGAGATCGTGACATATTGCAAGTTTTCGAAAATTCGTTTTTTCCTATTTATTCCATCCTCTGGATCACTGTGTATAGGCCGTGCATCTCCGTTGTACCCTTCCAAACAACGGGCTAACTACTCCATAATATTTGATCACTCTTCCTTTTCACATACAGCACTGTTACAACGTTTCGTTTCTTGCGCCTAAGCCTATAGAAAACTATAGTTTCCAATATGTTAGGACAAATAAGGTGCCGGCCTATAAACCGAGGCTGTTTTGAAGAGAGATTTTCAGCTGAGAGTGAGCATATGTCGTTGTATCGCAATATTGCCGTATTTTCTAGCGATAAAAGTAAATTTAAAGAGAATGAAAAAAGTCACATTACAACAGCAGCAAACACTAGTGTGGCCGAATCCATTATCTGTTGCACGAATGGACGTTGCTTCCAAAAATTTAGTGCCAATCTCGTCCATACATAAAATACACAGATTTTAATGAAATTATAACGTAAACGAACGGTCTCTGCATTGCTGTTACCGTCAATGCGGTAGAAGCGTACCACCTTTGTTTTCAATATTCAAAATAGAATCGCTTCTTAATTGAATTGTGCTTTCTTTGCAACGAAAAATCCTTGACTATTCATATTCATTGTGGTTTTCAGGGGGAAGGAACTCCTATTGCAAGCCACTATGTTCCTCCCAACGGAAGCAATATTTGAATCAAACGGAAGCAAATAACAGAGGCAATATTCGAATAGTTACCCAATCATGAAAATATATTTTCAAATAATTTTCGAATTTATATGGTACGCTTCTTCCACTTTGACTGTAAGACAGTTCGGATTTTGAGACAAATCGCACCTATAGCGCCTAGTTATTAATTGCGGTCAGAATGCAAACGAGAACGAAAACACTGGAATTTTAAATTGCTCAACAGGTTTTTGCTGCACAATTTCACAAATAGTGGACACATTTTTGACTCGCAAGGTATGTGACATTTAAACCTGTGTGGTACAAAAACTACTCTCGAGTCCGGAATAGACAGGGGGGTCTGGAATAAACAGGGTGGGTGGAAAGCTTCCAGAATCCTAATAAACGGGGTGGGTGGAAAATTCGATATGCATTTTTGTAATGGGATGAAACGCAAAAGTTGTTTTGACTGTAAAAACAACTAAAAATCATAGCAACTATTAAAAATGAAAAATACAGTTAAGTCACATTTCAGGAAAGATTATTTCACATGTTTCACATTTCAAGAAGCTCAAAATTAATAAACGGGAGTCTGGAATAAGCATGTCTTGTGTGGATATTTTTCAAAAAATTAATAAGCGGGGGAGACGTTTATTCCGGACTTGAGAGTAGCCACTCATAAAATATTGAGCCAGGTTGCTCGCGTTATATTTTTCAGTTAAAAATTTGGCCATGTGCTATTTCGGGTTTGACGAAATTGCTGTTACTTTTTTTAGGCCAAGAAAACGTACTTGTTACATTTTGGATCCGAGAATCTTCCTGTCATTTTTGTTGGTTCAAAATTTAAGGCATACTGTTCTTTGGCTAAAGGTAGACCTATTCAAATGAGAATCTCTGACCTAAAATCTGCTAAGAACGTCAACAGTTTCAAACATAAGATCAAGGACAAATTCTTTAAAGACCTCCAAAACCAAGAAAGCAGCCCTTATATATATTATTGAATTTTCAAAAGCTGCAAAATAACTATCTGTTAACATTCTTAAGAATGCAACATTACTTTCAACTTTTGACACACAAATATTTTGTTTCTTTTCTCTCGTGAAAACTTTCCTTCAATAACACCCCTGCTGGAGGGACCATTATGGAAACAAGGTCGCATTGACCTTTTAATGCTATCCCTGCTATTTTAAAATGAGGGTTTTCTTAGATTAAATTTTTTATTTTTATATTGATATTGTAGTGTACACTTGTAATTAGATCTATTTACTTTCTTAAATTTATGTTACATTTAAGTTCAATTTTAGATGGAAAAAAATTACATACATAAATACATACATACAATCCTTGTCAAAGATTTTACTGAGTACCCTCGGTAGGGGATGCCTCTGAGATCTATCACATGCTTACCTGAGTGTGTAATTTGATTATTATGGCTTCCGAGTGCGAAACAGCAAATGCCATATTGACCAAGTCTAGATTTGGCAGCAAACCATTTATACCCTCAATAACCACATCAAAACCATTGACATTATCATTAGGAAAATCAATCACTAGGGCAGCTTGGATCTTTCCCGCATGACCTCGCAGATCTGAGGAAACAATACCTAGGGTAAAATAAAACAAATTTATTAATCATGGACTGAATTCATACCAGGTGATTGAAAAACGTCATGACACAGATCACGCCTAGGTCTCCGAAATAAAAATTCATTGAAAAGAAATCTATTTAAAATGCTCAACTAAATTTTGAGACATTGCTTGGCCAGTTTCGCTATGACGATAAACCAAAAAATACTTTAAAATCTTGAATCTTTCATTGCAAAATGAAAGTTACACAATGTCCATTTTCTTCCGGGTCGACATTTTATTCGATACAAATATGGTTGAAATTGCTCAGGAAAATCTATTCTTTTCAATAAGAGTGATCTTAGACATCTACATACTAAATCTGACTTTTTGAGGCTCTTAACTAGGTAACTTTTCAACCGATTTCGATGAACTGAGAAATATGGACACTTTTCAATTAAACAAAATACACATCCTGCAACGCTTCCAAATATCAGGTAATTATCACGGTCCCCTTGCAAGTCAACATGCACTCATGTCGCTCAATAATTACAGTCTGTTCATTCAACTCATTAACAAATTTCGAAACTTGGTTCGTTAATCACTGCTCTAATTATTTCCTCGTGTTTCGTGTCGGAGAGGTCCCTGTGCACACTACTCTTGTAGTCTCCCTTTTAAGGTATCTTTTAGATCACAAAAGAGCATTGTGTATTACGGAACTTTCTTAAAAAAATTCCATCTGAGTTTAAATGAACAAGAACATTTTATCTAAGTTTGAAGGTGTTGTGGCGCCGTGTTGTAATCCACTGACTTTGCAGCCAGAACAGTCAGGCAGACGGGGTTCAAACCCCACCAGCACCTCTTGCGTCAAGAAAAGGGGTCGCAGACTCGATTAGCGCTTAGCTATTTCTGCGATCACAGCGCTAGGCGCTAAAAACCACAACTTCACATTCACCTCCAAGAGCATACAGTAGCACATTCTTTGCACGCTAAGTCAGATCGTGAACTGACAATTGTCCATGAGTTAAGTGGACAGAAAATTGTGAACGTTCGCATTAAAGGGAATATGCGGCTATGTGGAGGAACAGGTTGTCTTAACGCTGTCACAACTACAAATGCTATTAAGATGACAGTGCAGAAATGATGGATATTTTTTACATAGATTAATATCTCGATGCTTAGGACGGAAAATTGTCGAACAAAAAAACTTCAGACATAAAAATGTCGGACAATTTTTGCAAAATAGTAAACTTTTACTGTATGGTGCTAAAGACCTTCCCAGTGACCTTAACAGAAATATACTGGAGCTGACTCTACAATTCATCCAAGAAACTGGTCGATTCGACTAGGACCACTTCAGATCTGGTTATACCTCGCTCAACCACCAAGTCCGTTTTCGTAAAGTCTATTGTCGTAACGTCCCATTTCGTTAAATTATTTCTTTAGTAGTAATTATGTGTATTGTTACGTAATGGGTGGGTCGGGGAGGGGTGTGGCGCTTGTTCGAGGAGTCGTGGTGCGAGGACCCCACTACCGATTCGTCTCAACTCAAATGTCAGTCCTTGACTTAGGCCAGGACTTAATTTTGTCCAAGCCTCCTTGACGCTTTGATAGGATTGTTTAATAGATCTTGCGAATCGGTTGAGCGGCTCTTTGGGTGCGGCTCTGCGGGCGGATGGTGCCTTTTTCCCTGATTCACCGGGTAGTTTTTGTCTCTTTCAATGTAATGGCCGCAGGGTTGTCATAATCTATTGCTCCCTGGCGTTTCATCCTTGTAGTGTTTCGTAGAGTAATTTGTAAGTAGCGTAATTAGTAATTTGTCTTGTAAATTTTTAATGGAATATAAAAAAATAGTAAAATATTTTCTTTCTACAACTTATTGGTCAAGTCTTTCGCTTGAATCGGTTTACATTCGCACAGAATTACCCCAATTTTAACAAAGATTCGCACGGAATGCTTCAAATAGAATTATTGTGAGATAAAAATTTAGCCAAAGAATTTTGGACGCTGTTAAATGTAATTCGGACAATAAAGTTTCGGACAAAATTTTGCCCGAAATTTTACCATCTGAAACTTTTGGATATCTTCACGCTGCCACGTCTGCAAGCTTCTAAAAAGACAGTTCATAAATGATGGATTTTTTCCACATACTAACCTTGGGACTTTTCACCATGATACGCTTCTAGCCATGCTGCTATACCACAAGCTCCCTCCTCTGTCACAAGGAACACAATGTCCTTTGCCCAATAGCTTTGCAACTTGAAGTGATCCACAATGGAGAGCATTAAGGCAAGGGCACCATTAGACTGACAGCCTTGCCTATTTGGGACATTTAACACAAGTGATTCAACACCGCTGGAACGAGGTGACCTGCAAAGGAATATTCAAAGTAAGATTCATGTATTTAATTAGGCTTACGACAATGGTAGGCTGATTACAAAGTCGTAGTTATCACTGTTGATAGACCAGCCTGACGCTAGGACTACGACTCAAAATGATACATACACAGACATCGCACTAAATTTGCGACTTTGATACAGGCATTTTGATAGTAATGGCGGTTGGCCTAAGTAAAACCTCAACTTTAAAACGGCTAAAAATCCATGTTTTCAGCGATGGAAGACGGCAAAACAAATTGTGAGTACAAAAATTAGCAAATCTTTTGAAAAACATTGGAAATATTTTAGTGTTATTTGTTTAAATACTTTGCGGTAATTTCCGCAACAGAAAACCAAGACAGATCGGAACTTAGTCCAGTTTGTGTGTATGAAAAATTAAGAGTCCTAGTTTGCGCGATGAGGGGTACAGTAGGTACCCAAGAATAAGAAATAAACATTAAAGAAACACAGATATTGAATATTCGAAAAGACAATGGAAAAACACAGGTTTATTGTTTTAAACAATAGGATGAAATTAAAATCAGTGCTTCTCATTCGCGGGTACCTACTGTAACATTAAGGTAGTAGTAGTGATAACTTGGGCGAATAACATAAGTCCACGACAAGAGCCATTTACTTTGCTATACAACGACAACATCAACCACACCACCGCGCGCGGCTCAACAAGCACTAATGCACAAACTGTTCAAAAAGCAGGACAACGAATTTTGTGCCTTAGAAAAGTAGTGCTAGCAAAACTTCTCCCAAGCACCAGTTAGGGCACAAACAATAACGTCTTAAAATCTTTTTTTCGCGGCTTTTACCCCCAGCCTGAAATTACAGAGAGTTGGCAATTCTCCTCACTCACTCTCCTCGTAAAATCTTGAGACCTCCTCCCTCCATTTTGTTTCAACATCAAAGCAAAATGCGCGCTATTGCAAAATAGTTTCTTCAACACGGCTCTGAAACTGGTTCAAAATATACTGGTGAATAACCTCGAGCTTGTTTGCAGCTTTTATCTAATCCTGTCATCGTGAATTATCGTCACCACAAAATTTGGAGCGATTTGTCCGGGTTCTTGAACAGTAAGGTTATGAGTCGTAATTTGAGCGAATACGTCAATTCAATTCAATACATCTGAAGAGAAAACAACAAATCAGGTCATAAGTCTAGCGTTTGCTTCAAACAGAGCAGCATGTCTAAACAACCGGATAAAAACAAAGGAAGATTTTGTAACAATACCATCAGTTGCTTTTGACCTACACCAAGGCATGCACAAAGTACGTAAGCACTATTTTCCGGTTATCAGAGCCCCTCCCTTCTTGTACTCTTGTTGAATATGCAAAATATGCAATTCTGTATTGAGCGTAGGCTTTCGTCTAATTACAAAGCGATTAGACAACGAAGACAAAGGGAATTCTTTCAAGCAACAAATCAAAACAAGCAACGCCGGAAAAGATGCTCTGGAAACAGTAAAGCTAACTGTCACTTTCTGCAAGCGAGAAGACATTTTTAAGAGAATTCATCAGTTAATATCGAAAGAAGAAGGACATATCTAAATACCTGATTCATGGATCTCATTTATCAAATTCAGAAGCTGATCATTGATTGTTTGAATAATCTCAAAAATATACGAGAATAGACAATAACGCTAAAGATGGCGGCTGCGCAAAGCATACTGGTAAAAAGCTCCCTGACGACCACCTAACGAAATAAAAATTTTGGTCTGCCGTTGCGACTAGCTGGCTGTGGTAAAGTTCGGAACAAGTAATCAATGTAAACAAATAGGACAATTTTGTAATTCGAACGCAAATCTTTAATTAAAACATAAATTCGAATAAAAGCTATACTTTTTCTGCTTTGGAAAGCTTTCCTTTCGAGCCATGTTGCATTCGAATTCAAGGTCGATTCGAATTCAAGCTAGCTAGTCAAGACGGCAGACCACAATTTTTATGTCGTTAGGTGGTCGTCAAGGAGCTTTTTAACAGCATGCTTTTCAGCAAAACACAACAGAATCTTTGGAGCCGCCATCTTTAGCGTTATTGTCTATTGTAATTTTTGATGGCTAAATTTTTATTTGGTCAAGTGAGGCAACATAGAATAGTGTTCTGTAAATATTGATGAGAATAGCAGTAGTTGAAAACATCCATAGCTAAAGATAAATAACATCAAATATTTCTAATTTTTAAGGGGACCTAAAACGAAAATTTTTTATTGCAAAAGGAAGTGACAAACTGGTTTGATTAGTGGTGCCGTTTAAAGTTTTGTGATATTTTATTTCATGTTGAAAATATCGGCTGTTCTGTGTCTTGAAGTGATGACGTAATTTTGTTAGCATATTTATAAGGAAAATATAGGCAGAGAGTAGAAAAATCAGTGACATTGAATATGTTTGCGATTAAACCTGCTGCTGAAGTATGTTAGTGCGACAAAATTGCCCAGAAATGTCATCTATCGCATGAAAAGAAAGTCCCGTGCCAATTCTTTGGTTTTTCAGGATGTTTTATAAGAAATTTTGTCAATATCAATTGTTTTCTTGCCTTTCTGCAAACAAAATGACGTCATCAGCTCCAATCATAAAATGGGGAATAATTCCAAAACAAACAATGATATGGAAAAACTGAAAAGGCGTTCTTCGTTGTTCAACGAGGCTATTGGCTTTCGCAAATAAAAATGTTCGTTTCAGGTCACCTTTAAATCTAGACGTTTAGTGTCTCTAGGACAGTGGCAGCAAGAATGGTCACACTGATGTTAATTCAAACGTCAAACTTTTCTTCAAGTTACCAATATAAGCAATATTTCAGCTGTATACTATGATTATTTCGGACTTCTAAATAGGTAAGTGCAGTGTTGGACTTAAAGTACTTCACACTTAAACAACATCTTACCTCAGTACTCCATAAATATTTTGTCCCTTCAGCTTCCTATTGCCACAAGTAAAATTCTGGTAGAAGACTTCTAGGCCTGCCAGTATCATCTCATTTGCTATCCAACTTCTCTGAATTTTTCTTTAACAAAAAATAAATTGTTTAAAGGGTATAAAAAAGTTGATACTTCGTTAGATATTTAAAATGTTTTCCTTTCATAATTGCAATCGTCCTTAAAAACAATGTTCACCTGATACATCAAACATATTGTATCAAGCATATTGTTTTTCTGCTCTGTAAATACCGAAAAAGAAAACATTTTAAATATTGGAAACATTGCAAAAATCTGTAAATTTATGTATTTGTAGCTAATTATTCTGTATATATTTTATTTCGTTTTTTTTAACAAATTTTATTTTGCTTTTTTAGATAGTAGGCTTGAATTATCTCTTAATCTATAGCTATGGTATGTATATATTATATATACTGGGGTAGCCATGGTCTCTTGCTCCCTGTGGTATCGTTCTTGTAGTGCTGCAAAGTAGATCATAGGTAGTGTCTTAAGCTCGGGTCAAACGATCCAACATTCCGCCCAACATTTCATCCAACATTCCACCCAAAATTTCATCCAACATCGAAAATGACGATGTTGAGTGACCCAACATGCTGGTCAAACGATCCAACATTTCATCCAACATGATGTTGGGTGAAAATGTTGGGTGAAATGTTGGATCGTTTGACCGAGGCTTTTGTAATTCGTTTTTGTAAATCTTTAATTGAATATAATAAAAGAAAAAAAAAATATGATATATATATGTATTATATGTAGGCCTACTTTAAATAAATTGATAATAATAATAATAATAATAATAATAATAATAATAATAATAATAATAATAATAATAATAATAATAATAATAATAATAATAATAATAATAATAATAATAATAATAATAATAATAATAATAATAATAATATTGTAGAAAATTAGATCCGTGCAATAAAAAATTCACATGACTCAAAATAACGTGAATGAGAGGATAAACACTATTTACCTTTAAAGCAAATTAATGTGAAAACGCAAGGAAGACATTAATTTGAAAGGAAATTGTCACCCAAAAGATTTTCCCCATACACAACGTAAACACAAACATAAAACAGAACGATCTCAAAAAATTGAACAAAAAGAAATTTGAAGAAGTTCGAAGAAGGTCTCGACCTCTCTAGCACTCACCAAGATACTACTGACAATCAACTTCTTGCATTATTAAGTTCATGTAAAAAGGTTTAAGTCTAACATATTTTTTAATTATTATCTCAATTTTACATTAGCATCCAAACGCTTCGGACGGAAAAGTTTGAGGCAAAAAACTTCAGACAAAAGTTTCCAACACTTTTTGAAAAAACGTAAACAATTTCCTTTTTTCACAATTGATTGATCAAATATTTCGCTTGAAGTGGGTTATATTCACATTTAATTGACCAAATTTTAACCAAAGATTGGGGGAAGTCTATCGTGAGAAAAAAATAGGTACCTGAAAACATTTTTTGACACTTTTAAAAGGTAATTCAGACAACAATGTTTTGGAAAGAATTTTATCAGAAACATTTACCATTCGAAAGTTTTGGACTTTAATGTATGTATCTACTGTATGTAGTACTACATCGGAGGTTTTGATTTATCAGATAAAAGATATGAGATGTACAGTCAGGCCATTTATAAACACACATAGAAATTCTAGATCACTAATTTAGACCATACTACAGAAATATTTGGAACGGTTATGTCCGGGGGTAAATGTTTTCGCAGTACTGCAATGCTACCAAAATTTTCTGAAGCTTGCTGAGTTTATCAGTACAGCAACAATTATTAAGTATAAAGTAAAATTTCTAAATTTCAAGAAAATCTTTAATTCAATTGCTGGGGCGAGCAGCAGGGTACTGTGGTGGCTATTTGCCTTTGGACATAATGTGTCATAAATGGTTTGGGCTGGTGCCCGGTCAAGAAAGATAGATAGCAATTCTTCTTTGTCTTCAAAGAAGTTTTTTGAGCATTGAAAGAATCCTAGCCTGTTGAAAAATAAATTGTTGGGAAGAATCTCCTATTTCATGATCAAAAGTTTAAAACAAATTCTTATTATGTATTTTGGCGAGCAAGAATTCCTTCTCTTCCAAAAGAATACCTGCGAATATGAGTGTTGTTAAAATGCAAACTCTTACGCATCTTTGGGTACCAATGACCACTGCAGGACACAGTTGTAATACTTTATTATTCGACCACTGTTTTAATTCGAGTCTGGAAGGCTGATCGTGAACATGATTGGTTGAGACAGCAAATCATCATACAAGCAAAGATTTAGTACTTTTCGTTACTACCTGACTGAATTTTCAAAAACCAGGCAATACAAGAATCCCGCCACTCACATTGGTTAATCGCACATTTTCCGCGGTTTTCCCGTAGCCTTGTATAACAAGATAGAAGTTTTTAGATTGTAAAATAGGTTTAGCAATATTTTTTAATATTCATGAATTTTTGCAATTTAGTTTTATTTTATGGAAGGGCGACTTGAAAACCAGCACTTGTGCTGAAGGTCTACCCTAACCCCCTTAGCTAAATATATGAAATATGAAGTATGACGCGTTTTTATCGCCACAGCACCTGCTTTAGGCCTACGAGACTTAAAATAACTTAAGTGACACAACAGTAATAAAATGCATTTAATTAAATCATATGAGTCAAAATTAGAAGCTATCAGGTAATAAAACTCATACTAACCTGTGTTCTTGTTGTACAGGAAAATACAAAGACATCAGTCTTAACGAAACTCGCAAGCTCGGTCTGTACTTTAAGATATCTGGCTTTATATTATCCTGTACAAAAACAAAACCGCTTAGTATGCGCAAAGTACAGCCCACTCAATTGACATGGTATCAAGCCAGTTCTGATCGGTTTGCTAGAACCAGCCAAAATGGAGAATCGATTTGTAATAGTTTCTTCTCTTGTTCACAACGCTCAAATTTCTCTGTGGGAGCCCTTCGCTGATGTGCCTATTCGATTTTTTAGTTCGAAATCTAGCCTTTACAAAATAAACAAACGTACTTCTTTGCGTAAAATGGATGGGTCTGTTTAAATCAGAATAGATCGAAAGCTAAACTACAGTAATATGGAAAACAGGAGTCGAGTAATAAACCATTATACTAACTATTTTCTGGACCTGCTACTGAAAAGTAAAAAAGCCCTTGGTCAATGCATAGACCTCACACCATCGGTCTATACTGCGAACCTGGGCTTAATACTTTTTCCATACAGACGCAGAAAAAAACAGTTAGTATAGGCTCAGTATGTCCCTTTGTATAATAATAAATCGGTCATACAATTAATCAAAACTCACATATCATCATTGCAGACCCCTGCTAATTGACTGTAAGCTTTATATGCCGCATGTTGTTCTGAGTATCTCGTTTCTACCATAGCAGGAAGCAAGGCATTTTCAGACAAGTATGTCCTGGCATTGAATTGTTCACTTGCTAGCAGCACTAGCCACACGAGGCCGCCAAGATATCCCAGTATGCTACAAACCAAAATAAATTCAATTAAAATCAATTAAATTCTTTGGTTAATTTGGTGATGAATTGGAGAAACGAGGCCCTAACAGGGACAGGACGATCAATCTTCAGATACCTAAAAACCCTGACCTGAGGTGCATGGGCGCAGTATCTTGCGCAATGGAGATTCTGGAGGGGGAGCAATGGCAGCAGAAATTGTTGTTGTTATTGTTCTCTCGGCCAGGGGTTCTGTAGTTCAAAATCATGCGCCTATGCCGGCCTGATATCCAATGGGAAATAGGTTCTAGTATTTATTAGTAAGTAATCGTTTATGTGTAGCATTTTGTAGTTGTTTATTTAGTTATCATTTAGTTGCATATCTTTATGTAATGACCATTAGGTAGTCACTGTCTTTTATTCTTCCCATAGTAATGTCTCTGAGCGTTTTTAAAAGTAATTCACATTTTTTTTTTTTTTTATATTCAATTTAAAAATTTTACAAGAACAAGGTACTTAAAACACTACATTTGAACTACTTTACAACACTACCAAAACGATACCACCGGGAGCAAAAGACAATGACTACCCTGTGGCAATTACATAAAGAACATGCTATCAAATTACAATTAAATATACAACTACAAAAACTACACATAAACGATTAAATACTGATAAATACTAGAGCCTGTTTCACAATGGAGGTCGGGCCAGCACAGACGGTAATGCTGAGATGCAGAAACCCTCGGCCGAGAGAACAACAACGACAACCACTGCCGCCGCCACTGCTCCCCCTCCAGAGTACCCACCGCTCAAGACGCCTGTGCTACCAGGTTAGGGTTTCTAATTCACAATATTATTGATTTGAATATTTAAGTTATGTGTGGATGAATTGTCATTCACACTATATATGCCTTACATCCAATGTGAAACAGACTAACAAACAAACGAAAAAAAAAAAAAAGAATAAGGACTTAGTGTCTATGTGGTATAACAAAAGTTTGAAATTATCTTAATCGAGCCGACCAGTTTTGTGGATGAAATTTAGAGTCAGTTCGAGTATATTCTTATTTACGTCATTAGAAAGGTTTTTATCACCATACAATAAAAGTTGTATCAAAAAGTTGTTTGAGAGGCTATCGATTTGGATAAATGGTCGTAATAATTCCGAAACTCCAGCGAGAAGATCTCTTCGTTGTATGTCAAATGAAGGGCAAAGCAACAAAAAGTGCTCCGTATCCTCAATGCCATCGTTGGTTGGGCACATCGGGTTCACGGTATCCCTAAAATTGTGCTTGAATTTGTGAAAATTTAATCTACTGAGACCGACCCTTATTTGGGAAAGATACGATAAGCCTATTGGGTCATGAATCCCGAAGACAGATTTTGCAGGGGGGCGAATTATTGATAGAAGCTTTGTCTTAAAAACAGCAACAGATGGTGCAAGCCTGATTTCAGGATCAAGTTTATTCCATTCAGATATGCAGTTAGGATAAAAGCTAGATTGAAATTTTTCTGTTCTTGCCCTTGATCGCCCTATAACATCCTGGTTGCGAAGAGAGTATTGTGACTGATGAAGTGGAGGGATTGGCTCCTTTGTATACAAGGGGGTGAGATTATTCATAATCTTATAGAACAAAGTAAGGCGTCTACTCCACCTCCGGGAACTTAGTGACTCCCAGCCAAGCTCTGCGTACAGTTTTTCTCGCGATGTTCCCCTCCATGTTCCTGTTACAGCAAGAGCAGCAGAATACTGAACAGACTCTAATTTTTCCATGAGATTTGATAAGATGATATTTTGAGTGAATTCACATTCTTTAGCTGGATTATGATAGATAACATCCCCATAGTCCAGGTGGGGTCGCACATAAAGCTTATATAGTTCGTTTAGGGTATGCCTGGGTAGATATTTGGAGAGATACTTTAGCAGACCAATGCCCTTCCTCGTTTTAGAGATAGCAGATTTAATATGAGCTGAGAATGAAAGTTTCGAGTCCAAGATAATACCTAGATGTTTATGTTCATTTACTTTTTTCACGGGTATGTTGTTAAAGAGAATCACTGGATGATATATTTCATTTCTTTTCCTTGAAAATAATAACTCAACAGCTTGTTTTTGCGGATCGGGATTAAATGACATCCTCCAATCATGGGCCCACTGACTTATCAACTCTAGGTCATGATTCATGTAATTTGCAGCTGCAGTAGGTTCTCGGGCAACCGTAAACAAGGACGTATCATCGGCAAAAAGCTTAACATTACATTTCAAATCTGCAGTGAGATCATTTATGTAAACAAGGAAAAACAATGGTCCTAAAATAGAACCCTGGGGCACTCCTGCTAAAATATCTCCCCAATTAGAACACTTTCCGTTCAGAACAGTTCGCTGTTTTCGACCAGTAATTCACATGTGGTGTCTTAAAGACCCATTGCTAACTGTGATCCTTTTGGGCTGAATGAAAAGCAAGACAAAGAGAACCTAGGCCAAAAACAACGTTCAGATACTACAAAAGTCGGCTTTGGTGCCACGAAGGATCATGGTTAGCAATGGGTCTTTAAGTAGCTTGTTCTTGTCAAATCTTTAAATTGAATAAAAACACAAATTCTTCTGACAAATCTACTGCCCCACTCACGTGTAATACACGCTAAATAAAAATTACCATGGATGCAATGTTTTCCTAGATGGTGAATTTTGGTTTTGTCACATGTTTCGGAAAATAACGTGAAGTGTTTTTTTTTCTATAGAAGGCGTTCTAATTTGTAATTTTCTGGGTCCAAGATGTTTGACTCCGCATATTGGCTACACCCCTTATATCATAGAGAAAAAGAAAAAATTGCTGTTTATAACATGTGCAAGTTTTTACGGTTCTTAAATTTTTGTCCATACTATTACTAATATTATAAAACAGTTTCGTACAAAAAGTACAGAACACAGAGAAACACCAAGAAACAAAAACTGGTTCCTGTATGTGATGATAGGCCAGAAATCTGATACCTCAGATTTCTTAAACAATTCTAGTATGCCTAAGTGGTGCAGTAGAGTTGGTGGGGGTAATTTGTGAGTGTCCAATAAATATGAGGTTTGCCAGTAAATATAAGGTCAAGAAGATCAAACTTATTATTCGTTGGTGACAAGCATTGGGGACAAGTGGAGGGCCGCTTGAAAATCAGTATTGCTAAAGGGCTACCCTCCTTAAAATATTGAAATGAAATGAAATGAAATGAAATGAAATGAAATGAAGCACTCGTAATCTTTTATACAAGTGTTGATTAATTTAAATGGTCCTTTACACAAATACCAAGGAGTTTCTTTACTTCCATGACACCTCAAATTTACAGGACAACCTCAGGTATACTGGCACCTCATATTTGCAGGCTTGTGCTACGGTGACTTATGTTAATTTTGTGGTTCTAAAAGGTAGGCTGTTCTTCAATAGATATACATCGAAAAGGTGCCTCCAGTTCACACTTTGTCACCTGATTGGTCTTCTCCACTTTTCAAGAGCAGTTAGAAGCTTCTGCTTGTTAACTGGATCTGACAGTAGGCCCATTTTGAAGCTGGTATCTTGCCTGTTGAAAAAATAAGATGTAAGAGTGACAAAATGCAAAAAAGATTTATCTGCAAACTACTGTATACTTCAACCATGCATGACTCTTCTTGCCTCGGTATTGCATTTGTCTACATTTCTGCATGTTCTGTAGCTTATGCATTGGTGGCACATGCCACCAACAACTGGGAATGATAAATGAAAAAGAATTTCAGGGGGTTAAACATCCCAGAAAAACTTGTAGGACCAAATCCTGTTTACACTTGGGAAATGCCCATTCTATTGCTAAGAAACACCCTTATTTGCCTTCAAAATTCAGGATCTAAGGGGCCATCAACATTTAGATTTCGTCTTTCATCACGGCATTTGTCCGCCAAAGCCGTGGTACTTGCATATTCAGGATGAAACCTAATTTAAGATATTGTTAGTTCGAAAATAACTGTTGGTATCTTCCACTCATCGTTTTACTAAGTGGCAGTTTAGGCCTAGGATTTTTCTGGACAAAACTCGTTGATTGTCAAAGCAACGACAGTCTATTTCTTAGGCTGATTTTTATTCAGGCTGTGATGACGGAGGGGGGACGGGGTTCCAACAATCACGGCCAGATGCCGTGATGAAAGACGAAACCTAAAGTTGATGATCCCTAACTACCTAATAATCCCTCCTTGTTGACAACTTCTCTACGGATTTGGACAAATCGGGAAAACAACATTGTAAAGAAGTGGGGGGACCTGTCCCTCTAGTCCGCCACTGATCCTGGGAAGAAATCTTTTGCCAGACTTTAAGAATTCTCTACATTGAGAATTGGCGATTTCAAGAGCGGGGATATGACTGCACAGTAGTGGACCAGCTTCATGCCATATTTTTGTTTTTAAAGTAGAGAACAAAAGATCTCGTTCAAAATTGGTGTGCACATAAAAATGTAGTAAAAAATCTTATGCGTGCAGTTTGCCACACTCTGCAGACTGGTCTGTTATTTCTCAGGCAGGTATTTGACTTTAAATGCCTTACTAACCCTAACTAAAACCTACCTTACCGTAGCCCTAACGACACAAACTAACCCTGGCCCCTTTCCCAAAAAAACCTAACCCTTCTTTACCATCATAACCTATGCACAAAAACACATAACATACTACAAACATTGGGAGCCAGCCTGGTCCACTAAAGTGCAGCCCATGTCACTTCAAGAAAGATTAAAACACATTTTACTCAAGAATACAGTTTTGAAATACATAGTTTCAAAAAAATCAAACTGAAATTGAATAGGCTACAAACAGACGACAGCTTTATAAACATCACATTCACACCCCTTGTTTGTCAGTCCGGTACTGTAATGTACTGACTGAATTAGCAAGCCTATAAATAAATGCAAGAAATAATAATCTCTAAAATTGTAATGCTTTCTGAAAAGAGTTAATGAGAATATAGAAGATAACAACTGATCTAACCTGAACTCTTAAATGGCTTTTTGCAAGACTCGAAGTGTGCCACCCTCAATAACTGCAGAAACTTCCCCAACAATCATCCATTTTTTCAGCCATTTATCAATGGCCTCGTTTCGAGATCATATCTAAGGGCTAATTGGCTAAAAGCTAAAGGGCTAAAGCAGCACAGGTGACATTCGTCTTGCAACAAGCACAGGTGACATTCGTCTTGCAACACATAATCAACGATTTTTTTCAAAATAATTAATATATCAAATTAAAGCTGAAATTCTCCCGTTTCTTATAGTGTAATTTGATTCGGAGTTTGTTTGGTTTTGGAAGGGTGATTGATCCACGAGGAAGGGGAAATAATTCGAAAAAAGCGAATGTCACAGACGAATGTCACCTGTGCTCCTTCCTCGTGGATCAACCACCCTTCCAAAACCAAACAAACTCCGAATCAAATTACACCATAAGAAACGGGAGAATTTCAGCTTTAATTTGATATATTAATTATTTTGAAAAAATTCGTTGATTATGTGTTGCAA
>REGM01000032.1:50574-84784 GCA_004194415.1 Aurelia aurita
ATTTGCAGCAACGTTATTTTAATAACCATTGTAGAGACCTGGAACCTAGTACCCCAGTCTAAAAATAGCATTTGGGGGCATTTTTTCGAAGGGGTCTGCATTCTATCTTTTTCAGCGTATCAAACTGTGTATTCTTACCAAGTTTGATGCTTATATCACAATTTGCAGCAACGTTATTTTAATAACCATTGTAGAGACCTGGAACCTAGTACCCCAGTCTAAAAATAGCATTTGGGGGCATTTTTTCGAAGGGGTCTGCATCCTATCTGTTTCAGCGTATCAAACTGTGTATTTCTACCAACTTTCATGCTTCTATCACAATGTGCACGATTTTTTCACTAACAGCCCTCACTACAAGTCTATTTCGTCAACTCAGTCAACTCAGTCAAAACGTAAAAAAAAAAAGAAGTTTCCCACCTTCTTTTTTTTTATGTTTTGACTGAGTCGACTGAGTTGACGAAATAGTCTTGGGGCAAGTCTAATAGATATGCGGCTTCGCCGCAATAAGTCCACCAGTTGCTTTTACTGTGAATCTTCATACGCATGCGTGAAATACCATTACGTAATTTCGATGTTTTCCAAGAAGAAGCACAGCAAGCAGGTGTTTAATTGTCATCTCTCTCGAGCATAAAATATGCAATACTTCATTTTTTCAAATCAATTTATCAATGATCGTATGAATTTACAAGCAAAGCAATTACATGGCAAATTTCGTGAGAGTCAAAGAATTGAATCTCGCTTAATCTACATGCAAATTTTTCTTTTGGGGGTATTCTTACAATAAAGAGCCGATAATGATAATCGAGGGTAGTGAACTTTTATTGCATTCTAATGTGTATATTTACTTTTTGATCATATTTAGAAGAATAATTTCATTTCGAAGAAAGCAGCTAAGTTTTCTTATCAATTGAAGTGGAGACAAATTTGTAGTAGATTTTCATGCAGCTTTTCAGATAGGTCATTGACAAAAATAAAACCATATTTTTCAGAGAAGGAACTTTGATTCATGTTTGTACATATATTTTGAAAAGATTGTCTAGAAGACATAATTACCATTTACCAAAATGGAAAGATGTTTGATGTCCATTTACATTTTTCACAATGATGGATCATAGTCATATCTGATCTAATCAAAGGATTGAGTTGACCCTAACGTCAGGAGACAATTCGACAAAAGAATTGTTGGAAGATGCAGCATGCTTACCCTAAATCATATGTATCAATTGTACGGCAGATGAAATAATTTATTCGTTTTAAAAATATTCGTTTTACAGTTTAATTTTGGCCTAAATCACGTTTCATACACTCCAATTTTTCAAATAATAACCAAAATACCAAAATAGCATAACAAACATAATACATCTAGCAACAACCTATAAGATATGACATATATTAGTGAGGTTGTTGTTGTCGATTTATTTGTCGACTTATTGAAATATCTACACGGACTCTGAGCAAGCAGTTGACTTCTTCGTGAATTGTACACAGTTTTCTCTTTTCGTCGACTGCAGTATTATTTCTGTTTTAATCGGTAAGATTGCTTCTTCTATCGAAATAGTTTTATTTACGTATTAACAGATATGTAATGCAAGTCATTTAAATGTAGACGAAAGTTGGGCAGCAGTTCGCACTCCCTGCCATCAGGCCACTACTTGTTCATTGTTTGTATTTGTTTGGAAAAATGAGTTTACTTTTCGTGTTTCCTTTCACCAGCGGTTGTCGCCAATGATCTTAGTAGATCCCGTGTGTTGTATGCTAAGTTATATTTCGGTAATTTCATACCTTCTTGTTTTAAACCATTATTTTAAACACACTTACACTTTTTTCGGGTCAAATGCACTTTGGCGGACACAGCTTCCAAGGAAAAACAGAGGTTGAATTGAATTATATTGTAAGAACTGATTGCTAATTGGTTTCTAAACAATAGCAATAGAAAATATATCATCTGATTGGATAATGCCAAATTCTAACGTGATTTTACTGATTCGCACTTGCGGGAGAACGTCAAAATGACCTAAACATGGCCTAAAACTGCAGCAGGAACCGGTGATCGATATCTTCTTTCGCTTTAACATTTTTGGGGGCTGCCACCCCCAAACCCCCGCTTGTTCAGTAAGTGTATGTCAATCTAAGTACTGATGCATTTTCCTCCCAAAAATCAATACAAAATTGAAACACGGCGAAATGCTAAAAGTGTGTCCGCTAAAGTGCTAACTAACCCTTTTTTCTTTGTGTTGTTATCTCAAAATTTTCGCAGCCCTCCGGCTGCCTCTTCAGTGAGAATGCTTGAATCTCCCGAATGTTGCGTTCTTTGACAGTTCTTCGATCTCAAGGGCGTATTCTTTTGGGCATCTGAAGTCTCGGAAATCTTCTGAAAACGGTAGACTTCGCAGAGAAAAATACCAAAAGAATGCGCATTCTGAAAACGGTAGAGATCGGAGAGATCAGAGAGAAAAATGCCAAAAGAATACACATTCTGAAAACGGTAGAGTTGGCAGACTTCGCAGAGAAAAATCCCAAAAGAATGGGAATTCTGAAAGTGAGAGAGTTCGAATGTAGTGCTCGGCTGAGCGAATTGAAGCCATTGCAGTGCATTGTACTTTTGTTATGCAAATCCCAAGAGAAAAGAATTTACAATATTTCATTCTATTTTCGAATGTTTTGTAAACTTTTCAGTCACGAAAACAAGGCTCTTTGCGATCTCTCGGAAGTCTACCAGCTTCAGGAGCAGAAGGTTTCCGAGGCCTCGGAAGTCTACCGTTTTCAGAAGAGCCCAAAAGAATACGTCAAAAATCTCTCGGAAGTCTACCGAAAACAGAATGACCAAAAGAATGGGCTTTTATAAAAAATGATCTGAAGTCTGCGAAGTCTACCGTTTTCGGTAGAATGGCACCAAAAGAATGGGAATTTTAGCTCCTACCAACTCTACCGTTTTCAGAAGATGCCCAAAAGAATACGCCCAAAGTACAAAAATTTTCAGCGTGGCAAACTTTCGGACAGAGACTAGTCCGAAAATTTATTTGTACGAAATATAGGGTTGTCCGAAAATTTGTCACGCCGAAAATTGCTGCGTACATATGCGCATGCGCAGTGTGAATTGACTGACAACAATAGGAACCAAAACAAGAAATTTGAAACCGAATCTCAATCATGACGCGAAAGATTATCATGAACATGCAAATTTTTTGAAAAATTTATGTTTCTAAGCAAATATTAGTCTAAACAAATAGCATCATCGTCCTCTTCGTCGTTGGACTTGCCCAAGTCATCTTGTAAGAAAGAAGAGAACATGGGCAAGTCCACTTTCTTGCAAGACGACTTGTCTATTAAATAGCAACTGTCACTTTTTTGTACGATTACATATGCTCAATTCTGTTGATACGATTTGATGATGTTACCGAACTTGAAATTGAGCTAGGAGACCCATTTGCGGATTTGAACTTACAAAAATTTATAAGCACGTATACAAAATGTGACGAATACGAATATTAACAAGAAATTAATGACTTTTTCATTGCTCTTCTATTCCAGAAAGGTTTATGCGAGGAAGGACTTCGTTCGAGATATGGTAGGGCTCTATCCCAAACTTTATAAAGGTGTTTAGTTTCAATAAATCTAAAACCTGACGTGGTTGTGCTTAAATAATTCAAAAGACTGGTCAAAGTTTTGTCCGAAAATTAATTTGTCTGAAATACCAAAAATTTGTCCGAAAATATTTTCGCCGAAGTTTATGGTCCGAAATTTTATCCTCCGAAAATTTTTGCACTTAATGTATTCGAATTTCCCCATTCTTCTTTTGTGTTCAATGTTGGATTTAATTCGTTTATGAAGACTGCTTCGGTGACTTGCCTGAGCATCGCATCACCAGTTTACTTTTCATAAAATTCCTACAGTTCAAAAAGGTTAAAGAGATTGAGGAAGAGCAGATGTGAATGCCGCACAAAGCTGACCTATATTTATTTGTATCTTTGTAGGATGAGCAAGATGAAAAAACAATTGATTTTAGTTTGCTTTCTTTGGATGATGATGTTTCCAGCCACAGATGCTGGTATAATCGGCGTTGCAGGTTACGGTATATGTCAGACTGGATGCAATGCTGTATGGGTTGCTTGCATTGGTGCCGCTGGAGGTACAGCTGGTGTTACAACTGGTGGCTTGGCCGTTCCTGCTGCAATGTTGGCATGTAATGCAGCTCAGGGCGTGTGCATGGCTGCTTGCGCCGCAGTAGCATTATCCCCTGCTTGAAAAGGAAACTATGAAACTGACTATGTTGTTAACATTTGTTTTCATTTATCGCACTTTTAATATTGCTAAAAAATAAATGCTACTTGTGTAAATTGTATGTTGTAGTTAGACATGTAACTTGGAGCTTACTGTTTTTGGTTGTTTCTAATTTCTATCAATAAAACAAGACTCAAATACACAGTTGTGGTTTCGCCGCAGGGGGGGGGCTCCCTATTGGTATGAAATGGGGGTCAGACACAGCATATTTCTTAAAAACCCACAAATATACTAAGCTTATGGCATTTTTAGACCCCACAAATATCCTAATTGATACATAATATACAAAAGCCAGAGGTATTATAACATTTTTCTACTGTGTTGCAATTTTCTGACGCATATTGCGACCTCAGTCATACTTTCTTCGGACTAGATTTAAACTGGGTACTAACTGCGACACAAGTAGAGCAAACGTTCATCGACATAACATCCCAACATATCAGCGAGCAGAACAAATTCGCACAATTTTTGCAACAAGCAGCAGAATTCCGAACAAAAACCCTGAAGAGGCAACCAGAAAATGCCTGTCCTTAAAACACACCAAAACCAAATATGTTATCGTAACCCCCACAAAACAAAAACTTATTTATATATTGTACGGTTGTTTTTTTCGCTGTAAAATTCTATCTTAGTTCGTTAGAAATGTATTCTTCTATTTTGTTCTGTTTAGGCCTTATACCATGTAATAATTATTTTATCGTGCTTTTTATAAAATGAAAAAATATTCTGTACAAAAAGTCAGCTTCAGCAATCACCTTGTCAAATTTTCTCAAAGCAACCCCCCCCCCTCCCCTCTTCCCCCAAATATACTAGGTTTTACACAAAATAGCGTACCCAAAGGTAAGCTAGACAACGTTTCCCAAACCCAAAAGGTGTCTGACCCCCTGTCACCTACCAATTGGGAATCCCCCCACCTGGGGATTTCGCTCTTTGATTGAACTGATACCCCTGGACAACAACAATGAGATGAGATGAATTAGACAGGGAAATTCTTAGGAAGAACTAACAAAATGCTAGCTTGCGTACAGACGTAGTTTTTTTCTTGATTTCTACTAAACTGACCATGGGGATTTCAAATCAAAGATGGGACCATATTTCAATTCAGACAAGACAGGAATTGTGATTTTTGATGACGTCAGCAAAGGGTAGTTTTGGGAACTAATTTGACCAGTTGTCTCATCACTCATTAGTCTCTGATGTGATAATACTGTGGTTGAATTTCCCTTGATTAGACCTTTCGAATGATGTATAAGGTTTTGGAGGGCCGTCGAGAGACGGCCGGGGCCCTTTTTCCCTTAGGCCACACCCACCTATGCACTGTCAAAACGCTGTTTTTAGATGGAAACGCCCTCCTATACTTTCATGAAGGAAAATTGACAACAAAGAAAAAATACATGCCTACTTCCTTGCGGGCCCCGGGCCCCCTGGTAACTACCCTGGCTACCCCCCCTCTCGACGGTCCTGCGAAAAGGACCGGTTACTTCGAAGAAGAGACGAGCAACTTACAGCTGCTGGAAATTTTGGCACTGTTTAAAAAATTAACCTCCTAAAGGCAAGTTTCTCGCAGCTTTATGGGACTAAATTTATTGCTTCCTTTGAAGAACAGCTTATTCGTGCAATTATTTCATTGGTTTAGGTCTGGCTGACAATTGCTACCTATCCTTCCCCTACTGACTATCGCGAGAGAGAGCGTACAAGAGCAATAAAATTATCTTATTCAACGATAACAGTATAGATAAAACCATGAAATTTGATTTTATATTGCTTAAAAATGGTTTCATTTTTACTGCAATGTGGTTCGAGGACCGGCTTTAGATTGGTTTAAATCTTACTTAACAGGTAAAAAGCAATATGTTTCTGTAAATGGATCCAACTCCAGCCATCTAAATGTTACATGTGGGGCTCCACAGGGTTCTGTCCTTGGCCCCCTTCTTTTCTTAATTTTTATTAATGACCTACCTAATTCATCATCCATACTCTCTTTCTACTTATTTGCGGATGATACAAATATCTACTTTGAAGCTGAAAATCTTGATACGTTGCAAAGAATAGTAAATAAAGAGTTGAAACAGGTTAAAAAATGGCTGGATGTTAACAAGTTGTCATTAAACATTGATAAAACTAATTTTATAATATTTAAGTCTCCTCAACGTAGATCAAAACATCAACAGGAAGAAAGTATCTTATCTTGAAAAACATACCACATGTTCTAGCCAGTCTTTTTGAGAGTTCGGATAAATGGTATTTCCAACTAAGATTTTCATCCAAAAGAACGCCAAGAAATTTTACATACTTAGACTGTTTTACTGGTTGATTTCCAATTTTAATATTTACTGTTTACAATGATGAATTCATAAAGTGGGTTTTTCGGTGATAAACCGAAAAAAGTTTTACAATCGAAAAGTGGGTATATAAAATTTGTGAAACCCTTCCACTTACTGACATTGCAAGAAAGGGGGGCACTTTCCATAGATGACGTAATTTTGAAAAGCTGTGGTTTCTAAACATTTATGATTGCGAAACAAATGTACTGTAATTTATTTGTATTCTGGATTATTGAATCATTTGAGTTGAAGAGAATATAAATTCGAAATATTCCAATATTGCAAAAGTGCTTTAATCGACCTGTTTGTAATATGTTGCATACACCCAGCTTTGGAAAACCACGTTCTTCTCATAGAAAAAGTAGGTTTTTCATCAAGTGGGTATTCAAAAAAGTGGGTTATTTCGAAAAACCTACTTTTTCAAGTGAGAAACCCACTTTTTCGACGAAAAACCGTCATTTTCAAGCGAGAAACTCACTTAATCGACGAAAAACCTACTTTTTCAGCGATAAAGCCAGTTTTTCGCTTGAAAAACCAACTTTTTCAGGGAGAAGCTTTGAAAAAGCGGGTTTTTCAGCGAAAAAGTAGGTTTTTCAACCGATAAAGTGGGTTTTTCAGAAAAAACCTACTTTTTCAAGTGAAAATCCAAGTTTCTCGCCGAAAAACCCACTTCATCGATCGAAAAACTAGGTTTATCACCGAAAAACCCACTTTATCGGTTGAAAAACCTACTTTTTCAGTGATAAACCTAGTTTTTCGATCGATAAAGTGGGTTTTTCGGCGAGAAACTAGGTTTTTCGAATTCTTGTGCATTTCGCTTGCCATAGTCATCTGCTTTCAGTTTTCGTCAAAAGCTTAAAACCTTTTTATTTATGAATAACTATCAAAATTGATTCTACAGTGAAAAATGTTGTTCTGGTCACACTCATAAATGATTAGTTAAAATTCCAAACCATCTTAGTAAAAGGGGGTGCTCTCTCCTCGATTAGTTTATCTATTGAGAGAGCTCCTCCTAAAGAAATTCCCCTGCACGTAACGTCTTACCTAATTGTTATTTGTTGTCTGTTATTATAAGTATGTTTTTGTAATTAGTAGTTTTTGTATGTAATTAGTGTTGTAGTAAGATATTGTATGTTGAGGAATTTTAACATGATAACATACTGTTGTATTTTTCATTTTTTGGTCACCCTGTGACGATATACGCCCACAACAAATTTGAAACATTGACATTGATTCTCTCAGTCATGCAATGATGCAACATTACTGAATGAATCAGTGAGTGGACGAGATAGACTTACGCACAATGAACTACAAAAGTGGTGGAAGGCGCAGCAAAAAGTAAACGTAACACACACATCACAATGGGTAACAAATATTTTCAAACAAGAAATTTTACTTATTTGTACACAATCAAGACTTATTGAAGACTTCATTTGTTGAATCGAATTATTATTGCCATCGGACACTATATAACGCTCGTTCGTATAGCACTCAGAAGATATAAACTGGACTAAACTCACTTTGTGTAGTACAAAAGAAGAATACATTTATAATTATTTTCATGTTTGATAAATATCATGAGGTAAAAACGCTAACTCGCGATTATTTTATGCTATCTTATTCTCAACCGATTTTAATTCAATTCAGATTAGGCCTAACTTTGCACTACACAAAAGCAGGACTGTGTCTTGGATTTTGGGTTAATAACTTTACAAAATTCCAAGTTCAATATACAACACATACCTTACAAGCCATGGAAATTAGGACTCACATTTTTGGGCTTACCTTAGAACAGTTTGTTTTCGGACTATTTTTAAAATTATGGTACATATCCTGACCGATTTTTATGCTTAGCACCTGGTAATTTGCTTTATTCCTTGTGTGAACTCAATGACGTGAATAAGTCAGCCATATGATGAAGTTACTGGCTTTTATCAACAAGCTTCCGATCAAAAATTGACTTATGACCATCTTATACTTCAGCCTAATCTCCTAATCATGAATTATTTTGCCGCCACAAACTATATATGTAAATGGTTCGGACCTACAAAACCAAGGCATTGATGTAGAGAAATCGAACTATTTTCTTATATTCCCTGGAAGCTATGCCCATAACATAACTACAGCATAAAGATGAATTTTTTGGGGGAAAGAAGAAAATGCACGAATTACCCTGGCCAACATATTGCAGACAGCAGTTTTAAAAAGATTTGGTTTTTCCTATGGGTTTTCTGAGTAATGGAGGGAATCCTATTGGTGTTCTTATCATACCTTCTTTTGATACTACAGTTGTCAGTTTTCATTGATATATTTGCATAAATGTGATACACAAAATTGTGACCCTCCGGAGCACTCGGGTATCTTAGTTGATTTGAGAGGGAGAGCGACCAATTGGATGGGAATAGGTTACTATTCTCACCCAAGGGGACGCTCTGAAATCTCAAAATAACGCATTAAGATCTTACTCAAGACCCCCAAGGGATCATGCGAGNAAAAATGGCCAATTGTTGATGAAAAGAACCGTCGCTGAGGGAGGAGAGGTGGGCCGCTTTGCACGTGTCATCTGCTCGTTGCTTAGAAAAGAGCGGAATCAACCGGTTCTAGGCTTTAAATATCTTGTTTAGGTCTCGAGGGGCTACAACCAGGGCTCGCATGATCCCTTGGGGGTCTTGAGTAAGATCTTAATGCGTTATTTTGAGATTTCAGAGCGTCCCCTTGGGTGAGAATAGGTTACTATCCTTGCAGCTCTGATATGGCATGACTCTAAGTCATTCATCTTACATAAGCTGTTATTGCCCCAAACAGAAATTTCATAAATAACTGCAGGCAAAATTGCTTTGAAATAAACAGTAGAGAGCACTTCTTTGGGTAGATATCTCATCAACTTTAAATTCTTTATTTTACAACTCATGTCTTTCTTTACTTTCTCTATTTGCAGCTTCCAAGAGAGTTGGCTATCTAGTAACATCCCAAGGCATTTCGATTTGGCAACAACTTTTATGTCATTATCCCCAAGCTTAACTTGCTTCACGGGACTAATAAATTTATTTTTTGTCAGCAACAATATTTCAGATTTCTTTGGATGGATGACTAGGCCATTGTTTTGGCTCCACTTGCTCATTTCTTTAACAGTTACCTGTAAATCTTCCATTACCTCATCTACAGTGCCCAATACAGAAGCTTTCAGTATCGTCTGCAAACATTTGGACAGTTGCTCTTGATGTGCAGTCTGGGAGATCATTCACATGCATAGAAAAAAGCCTTGGGCCAAGGAGTGAACCTTGTGGAACGCCATAACTAACAGTTTTCTCTTGTGAACAAAAGTTGTCTATCTCAACAAATTGCCTTCTGTTAGTTAGATAATTTTCCATTGTACGATAAGAGTTACCACTTATGCCAGCTGCTTGTATCTTCATCAGGAGAGTTTTGTGGTTGATAGAGTCAAAGGCCTTTTTAAAATCTAAGAACAAAACTCCCACTACCTTTCCATTTTCTATTTCTTGCCTCCAAGTTTCAGTGAGAAATAACATTAATAGCTCTGAAGATCTTCCTGGCTTAAATGCCCTAAGATGTTTGCTGGATATGCCTCGTGAAATTACATGATTGTCAATGTCTTTGCACAAAATTCCCTCAAAGACTTTACTTGGGATGGACAGGAGAGATATTGGTCTAAAGTTTTCTCTCTCCGTTTTTGCACCACTCTTAAATAGGGCCTTTACTCTGCTGACTTTCCATTGGGAAGGAAAATTACATTTCTTTATACAGTGATTAATAACTATTGAAAGACCTTTTGTGGCAAAATCACCAACTAGCTTGAGGTCCCTAGCTTTAAGTGCCTGCTCAAAAACCCAACCTGAGCCACGAAAGGTCTACATAGTCTACAATTGCATCCCTCTCCTTTCCAGATTTTCATTTTCATTTTAAAGCAGGAGAGGGTATCTGATTGTTTTATGTCATTGGGAAGTGCCTGCCATAATCTACACCCAAGAAACGATATCGTCCCCAAGCCATAGCACGTAGTACGCGCTTGTGGCAATAGTAGATTATGGCAGCCTCTTAACCCATACGGACTGTGTTATTCGACGAAAACCTCTTTCATGAAACTAGGATTAAGATCCCATTTTGTCTTATATATCTCAGTCATCAGCAGCTGTAAATTCCTTACGTGGATTGGGACCGCATTGTCTCTGAATAACATTGTATCAAAATCTGATCTCATATCTTTGTAGGTTATCCGTAATGCCCGTTCGTGAACAGAAGCGCCGGGAGGGGGGGCAAGGGGGGGCGGTCGCCCCCCCAATGTTCCCCAGGACCGATTTTCTAATTCTTCTAATTCCGGTTTAAAATTGTCGGGGGGGGGGGGGGAGGGCTAAGGATATTGGCAAATATCTATAAATACAAGTTTGTATATTCTCTTGATGTCTTGATGTCTTTAATTGCATTTTCCGGCGATCTGAAGGGTGCTGCCCTAAAAAAAATTTCGGGGGCTTCGCCCCCAACCCCAAACCCCTGTTCTGTTCACTTTCGACGCTTGCACATTTCATTTTTAATTTTTATTTATTTAAACAGGGTAAAGTTATCAAATATATACATTGTTTTCCAAACTGCCCTGTGAAAAGAAAAAGATAAAAACCTAACTTACAATGCAAATACACTCAATAAAATTAATTAAATACAAAGTAAAAGTAGTTCAAAATAGTAGCAAGGATCTACATGGGTTCCTTCATGTTCTAGAGTCTTCAAGACAGGATTTAAATTGTTTGAAGGTTTTGGATAATTTTGATTTTGCGTCCAGGCCATTCCACAATTTCGCCCCTCTAAAAGAAAAGCATTTTTGGCCACATGTTGTTCGTAGAAACGGGACACATAGATCGGTTTCGGTGTTCCGAAGTTCCCGAGTACAGGTTTCTGACAACCTGTCGAATAGGCATGCAAGATACGAGGGAGCATCTCAACAACATAGATCGAGAACGGATCTGCTGTAGGCCTGTTTTTGCAGGTCTGTGTATTTTGATTTTATTAGTTTCTGCAGAGCCTAACCGTGCCTCCTTTGCAAAACTTAACCATTACTTCTGCTATAGCAGGCCCGTCGGAAGTGGGGGGCTGGGGGTGGGGAGGGGGGCTCCAATAATTTGCTGAAGTTTGTTCCTTTTAGTGAAAAAGGCTGTTAAAAAGTCAAGCTTATGGAAATGAAGACTTTAACTTATCTATACCAGAGGAATTTATCAGAGTTATCAAGCTATCACGTTTCTATTTAAAATATATGAACTGAACTGAACTGTTCCGCATTTTAGTAGTCCGCTTATTCTATTCCGCTTTTCTGCTTATTCTGCATTCCGTATTCTAGTATTCTAGTACTAGCCAACATTTGCGCATGTTCAACTAGAGTGTTTCCTTTCACTGCAACTTCAATCCTTCGCGCGAACACCAAATTTGTTACTGTGAAAATGGCTGATGAACAAACAGATAGTTTACTTGATGCTGCCCTTGATACTTCAAAAGATGACGACTCCTATGTGTTAGATGATACTACAGGAGATGATGGTGACGCTGGTGAAGATCCGGTATGAAAAAGTTGTGTTTTCTTTTGGCCTGCCTGCTGTGCTTATTATACTGCTTTTTTAGGCCAATTTAGGCCTGCGAGCTGCAACTCTCTAGAGTCTACAATCTTGGCCTAAGTACTTGTTACAAATCAGAAAATTGCACTACTTCGGCATTTGATTACGTGCCCCGCGCTCCCCCCGTTTCAATGTTGCTTGAATCAAACGCCATTCGACCTAGCCGCCAACCTATGAATTAGATTAGGGGAGAGGGGGGATCATATCATACATAAGGTCCAAAACGTTCGATTTCTTCTCGATATTTTAGGAAACTTCGCGACCACACTGAAATTTGCCTATGTGCCAGATTTTTTCGCCTAATAAATGAAGGTGAAGGTGAAGTTGCGGTTTTTAGCGCCAAGCGCTGGGATCGCAGAAGTAGAGAAGACCTAATCGAGTCTGTGACCCCTTCCCCTTGTCATGACGCTCAAGTGGTGGGACTCTACCTGAGATCGAACCCTGTCCGCCTGACTGTTCTGGCTTCAAAGTCGGAGGATTACACCACTGCACCGTGCCACAACACCAGAACACCTTCAAATGGGATGGGTCCAAAATTCAATATGCAGTTCTGTGATGGAGCGAAACGCAAAGCTGTTGTTTTGACTGTATAAAAACAAGTTAAAGTTAAAGATCATAGAAACTATAATACCCTTAGGTGATTCAGAAAAAGCAATCCCCGTTAGAAAGGCCACTGCTCCCTGGATATCGAGGCAATAATATTGGTAATAGGCCTTTCCCATAATTACGTCATCACCCACACGCCGCGCTTTGCATTCTGGGACTAGTAGTTAAAACATCTGACATTGTGGTGTGATTTGTATGGAGGATGGAATGGATGTGTATGAAAGTAAGGGGTTTAATCTGATAAATATCGAAGGAAAACATGGACAAATCTACTGAATTTACTGATGAGCATGTCCCTAGTTTTTTTCAAAACTCTAGTTCGGGATCAGTGCGACTGAAGTACAAATACAGGAACTTTTTGAGGAGGAAGGCGACAAATGATCAATACATTCAGTAAAATTTACACAACTGATTTTCAATGTGCCCTGCTTAAAAACAAACTAACATAATATATACATGAATTGCTACGTACTGTAATACAAATCAACTTTAAGATCCTATATATATAGAAGAAACAAAAATTTATAAAAAGAAAGGGTCTCAGAAGTCATACGTTTGTGCTGAACGTTGGTTTAGAAGATCAACCTCTTTGATCTTTCAAGAACGATTTTAGTCTCATTTTGAAAGTAGCTAGCGAAGGAGCAATTTTTATTTCATAGCTCAACTGGTTCCAAACAGTTTTTTTTATTTCATATACCTGGTTTGCATCATATCTGTCTAATAGGATGCAATTTTGTAAAGTCAATGGTGTATCCTCAAAGCTAGACGATATAAATTGTGGAGTGCCACAAGGCTCTTGTCTCGGTCCTCTTCTGTTTTTGATCTATATCAATGATTTGCCATTTTCTCTGCAAAATAGCCAAGTTACCATGTATGCTGATGATACCACCATATCGTATTCTTCCAAAAACATTGATGATCTCAATGAAAACATGAATAGAGACTTGAATTGCCTGAAACAATGGCTTCAAGGTAATAAACTGTCTTTAAATGTCATGAAGACTCAAGCTATGGTTGTAGGATCTCGGCCAAATCTTTGAAAAATCTCCGATAAGAAAATAGAGTCCCCTTCCTTTGCCATTGGTGACTCACAAGTAGAGATTGTTGAGAAAACTAAATACTTAGGAGTTCAACTAGATCAGCATCTTGTTTGGGATGAGCACACTACATTCTTGCGTGCTAAGGTTTCTCGTGCTTTAGGATTTTTAAAATATGCTAAGAAATTGCTACCCCAGGAAACACTTAGCCAGATCTATAGAGGTATTGTAGAACCACATTTCCGATACTGTTGCTCTGTGTGGGGGAGCTGCGGGGAATCCAAGCGACTTGCACTGCAAAAGTTACAAAATCGCGCTGCCAGAATTGTGACCAATAGCAGTTATGATGCACCTGCTGATGCCCTGATACAGAAGCTAAAGTGGCCAACTATCGCTGAAATTATCAAACGAGAGACAGCGAGCATCGTTTTCAAATCCATAAATGGTCTTGCACCTACGTATCTCTCAAATATTTTTTCAAAAAACTCTTCACGGGGCAATGTCAAGTTAAGAAACTCTGAGACTGACTTACCCGTCCCTCTTATGAAAACGACAAATGGACAGAAATCATTCTCGTATCGTGGTGCGCACCTTTGGAATAATCTTGAACCGGAGGTCAAGCAAGCACCCTCTCTTTATGCTTTTAAAAGTCGATTATGAGTACGACCATAATGTAATTATTTCTAGATTCTAGTTTTGTAATTAGGTTATTAACGTTTTAGTTTCACATGTATTAAATTGTAAATTGTAATTTTTATGGCACAGCCCCCTGAAAAGCAGCCTTAGCTGACGGGGTTACCGTGGTTAAAGAATATAAAATCAAATCAAACTCCTCAATAGGAAAAGCTCTGTTGCCCATTTGAGGTCTTACACAGTGGAATCCTGAGATCAGAACTGGTATTGCTTAAAGGGTCCAATTGCAAGAATCTGACAATTTGTGAAACATTGACTGCATATAAGGAGGTGCAAGCCCATGCAAGGATTTATACACTGAAGAAGCTGTTTTAAAGTCAATCATTCTTTATCAAAGGGGATTTTCTTAACAACACGAGCTGTCCGATTTTGTAGCGTTTGCAATTTTTTTAGAGTAGTATCACCAGCACATCCCCAAACAGAGCGGTAATATCTAAAATGTGGGTCTACGATACTGAAATACATCCTTTGGATGGTTTCCAACGAAAGATATTTCTTGGAATACTTGAGCATTCCTATTCCTCGAGAAACCTTTCCGATTGCAACGTTGATTTGTTCCTTCCAATTTAGAAATGGATCAATTTGTACGCCAAGATATTTGATATTACACGTATACTCAATCTTTTTTCATTTATTTCAAAGAGGGGAAAATTTGTTGAATCACTGTAATTGTAATCTAGTTTTCTGAGGTTAGGTGCAGTACCAAGGATCATGCTCTATGTCTTTGCGACATTAAGAGACAGTTTATTTCCCTGAAGCCACAAACTAAGATCCTGAAGATCTGAGTTGATAGCATTGCTCAAGTTGGAGATAGATTTAGAGGATTAGGAGATGCTTGTGTTCAGTTCAGTTCAGTTCATCAGTTCATCATCATTTTAAAATTCCACTACATACAATATCATAAACACAACAAAAAGAAAACTAAATCAAATTTAACTAAAATACAACCAATATACAAAATAAATAAACTAAGGATGGAATTACAATATTGTACGCAGGGAATTTCTTGAGGAGGAGCTCTCTCAGTAGTTAAACTAATCGAGGAGAGAGCACCCCCTTTTTCATAAACATAATTAACTAATTGCTTGCTCTAATCAGCTTCATATAAGTGTCATCTGCATACATTGTGACNAAGTTGGAGATAGATTTAGAGGATTAGGAGATGCTTGTGTTCAGTTCAGTTCAGTTCATCAGTTCATCATCATTTTAAAATTCCACTACATACAATATCATAAACACAACAAAAAGAAAACTAAATCAAATTTAACTAAAATACAACCAATATACAAAATAAATAAACTAAGGATGGAATTACAATATTGTACGCAGGGAATTTCTTGAGGAGGAGCTCTCTCAGTAGTTAAACTAATCGAGGAGAGAGCACCCCCTTTTTCATAAACATAATTAACTAATTGCTTGCTCTAATCAGCTTCATATAAGTGTCATCTGCATACATTGTGACATTAGTTCTGTGTAAGGCAAACGGCAAATCATTGATGTAGATCAGAAATAGAAGTGGGCCAAGGCAGGTGCCCTGAGGCACTCCACATTTGATGTCCTGTATTTTAGATATGTTGCCATTTACCTTACAGCATTGCTTCCTATTACTTAGGTATGAAATGATATGAACCAGTTAAGCTCTATGTCTCCAACCCCATAAAGATGCAGCTTAGCTAGATATGAGAATATTGTGGTCAACAGTGTCAAAGGCTTTCTTTGAGTCGATGAAAGCAACTTCAGAAAAGAGCCCTTTGTCAAAGTTAAGATACCAGTCATTTGTACACTTTAGAAAACATTACAATACGGAGTGAAAGAGCCTGAAACCCGACTGGTCTGAGTAGAAAAATTCATTCTCAGTAGATCAAAGATTTTTTTTCAAATAATCGTGAAACGACAAGAAGCACAGAAATTGGTCTATAGTTAGATCTATCTTGGGTGGAGCCAACTTTGTAGATAGGTGAGATCCTCGTAATCTTCCAAGTCTCTGGGAATCAACCTTGGGAAATTGACGTATTGAATATACTGCACAATGATGGTGCAAGAACAGGCATCCAAATTTTAAGAAAGAAGCTTGATACACCATCAATACCGAAACTATGAGATGTTTTAAACTTATTCATAATTTTTCCAAGTTCATCAGGGCAAATCATTTTAGATCATGTTAGAAATATGATGATTTATGTTTATACTTATAGCATTTTGTGTTACCCCCGTATTCAGAAACAATGGATATGAAATGGTTAACACTGATTGGACGATTTAAGCGTTGTTGCTGTTGTTGTTTAGCACGCGTTTGTAGACTTGAAAGTCTTCCTGTTTTTGTTATTCTAGTTTTTGCTTCGTTCATAATAAGATGTGATACATTTTTAGTCTTGTTTACTTTGCGTGTTTACGCAAAAGTCTGCTGAATTCTAACAGAAAACGAAAGCGTGCATGGTCTTCATTTATTGAACAATCACCATCGAGTAGTCGTTTTTTTACATTTGGTATCTTAGAACTAAGTTTTTCAACAATAGTGCAAAAATATTCGTTCAGGGAGTCTGCGATTTTGCAGCTTTTTGTGAGGCATGCCTCGTCAACCACTAGGGAAGAAATATTGGTCTTTTTGGAACGTTTTATTAATTAGTTGATTGATGGTGCTCCAAGTTTCTTTCATGTTACCCTGACAATTAGCAATTTTTTGTGAGAAATACGCCTGTTTCGGTTTAATGTTTAAACTATTTACCTTTTTTCTAACGTGTCGGAATGCTTGAATTAACACATCAGACCGATTTTTAACCGCCAATTTTTTAAGTTTGTCCCTGGATATTTTAGTGGCCTTTAGCTCGGAGGTAATCCACGGGCAATATTTATCATAGACTATAGAAGCTGTTGGCACAAAGGTGCATGCTTTTTGGTTATCAGCGAGAGTAACTCTGCGCTGCTCTGGACAGCTCAAGTCCAATCTATAGAAGAGATATCAGCAAGGAAACTAGTTTTATCAAAAATTTCATCTGACCGGTTGTTATTTTCTTGTGTTGTCTTATGTTGGGTTGTCTTGTGTTGTCGAGTGTCATACAAATGTTAGTATGACACTTGTTGTGGCAAAACCAAGCAATTTGTGAGTCTTCTGTCTTGTGTTGTCAAATGTCATACAAAGGTCAGTTTGACACTTGTTGTGACAAAACCAAGCAATTTGTGAGTCTTCTGTCTTGTGTTGTCAAATGTCATACAAAGGTCATTCAGTATGACACTTGTTGTGACGAAACAAAGCAATTTGTGAGTCTTCTGTCTTGTGTTGTCAAATGTCATACAAAGGTCAGTTTGACACTTGTTGTGACGAAACCAAGCAATTTGTGAGTCTTCTGTCTTGTGTTGTCAAATGTCATACAAAGGCCAGTTTGACACTTGTTGTGACGAAACCAAGCAATTTGTGAGTCTTCTGTCTTGTGTTGTTAAGTGTCATGCAAATGTCAGTTTGACACTTGTTGTGACAAAACCAAGCAATTTGTGAGTCTTCTGTCTTGTGTTGTTAAGTGTCATACAAATGTCAGTTTGACACTTGTTGTGACGAAACCAAGCAATTTGTGAGTCTTCTGTCTTGTGTTGTTAAGTGTCATACAAATGTCAGTTTGGCACTTGTTGTGACAAAACCAAGCAATTTGTGAGTCTTCTCTGTCTTCTTCAAAATCAGGAACTGGAAGCAATCAAGGCAAGAGTAAAGGAGATGGAAGAAGAAGCTGAAAAGCTAAAAGAGATGCAGAAGCAAGTTGAAGAGTCTCTTATGAGCCCAACTGGAAGTGCTGGTACAGGTAAAAGCCCCAGGAATTTTATGATGAATATTTATATGTGATACAGCTTTTGAAAAATGTTCTATTTATTTGTGTGCATTGCTCTGATTATGGCTAATTGCTGAAACACTCTTGTAAGCATCAGATTTCTGAGTAGTTCATTTTGCTATATTGATCTGCAATACAAACTGAACTGTTGGGCAATAGTCTTTTGGTTCAATGTGAGCAAACAATGTTATTTTTCTCAGAGTTTAACAGTTAGCAGTGTACCGTGTGTCCCAAAAAACTGTATACAAGTTTGAAAAAATTCTGACACCAAGGGTTTTTGTCAAATCACCCCAAAGCTATTTTTATGTTAACCCTCAATGGCTGAATTAAATTTTTGCTATTTTTCTGATATTTTTTGATAACTTGGCTTCAGAGCAATAAATAAGCAAGTGTAAAATTTCCTCTCAGGCCCAAACCAGAGCTTCCAGTAGAGAAGAGCTAATGATTATAGGGATGGCAGAAGCATGTCGGCCCTCGGCATCCAAAGCTGATATACCTCGTGTTTATTATTGTTAGACACCGAGAGGAAGACATTCTCAAGGGACACTCATATTACATTATCATTAATCAAGAGATTTCTTTACTTTTACTTTGCTTAAAAATTGTAATTTTGACAATAACTGGTTCATTGTAGTAAAGGTAAAGAATTCCCTTGACCAATAAGAAACAGTGATACAATTTGTCAAGGAAAGTCTTTGATTTAGTTTTGTTCAATTAAAAATAGTAGCAAATTGTTTGCTGAGAATATTAAGGGTTTTCATGTTTTATGGTTTCTTGCCTTCTCAGGGGTCTACAATGGAGGCTCTGGTTTGGGCCTAAGAGTAAATATTGTGTTTATTGATTTATAGCTCTACAACCAAGTTACTGATAATGGTAAGAAAAATATCAAAATTTAATTTAGCCATTGAGGGTTTAACATACAAATTTGTTTTGGGTAATTGGTTGTAAACTCTTGGTGTCAGAATTTTTCAAACTTGTACACAGTTTTTTGAGACACCCGGTATTATTTTAACTTCATGGCAATTGCCTCCTCTAGCATCACTGATAGACTGTTGTAAACAACTGTCTGGTGACACTAGTAAAGTCGCTGGTATCTGTTGCCAAGAAACTGAATCTACTGTAATTTTTGTAATTTGTTATATGTTTACACTGTTACAGTAACCAAAGTTTCAAATTTGTCTGCCAATCGTAGGATCCCCAGGACTTGAAGACAAAGGTGAAATGGACAACAGATCCATTTACGTTGGAAATGTAAGGAACCTTTTCTGTTTATCGTTGATGATTAGGAATATTGCAAAGGCTTAAAATTGATGTAATTGATGACTTTTTACCTTCCTCCCATTTCTTAATATTTTCAAGGAATATTTGAGAAATAGTATCCATTTTAGTAATTTCTTCAATAAAGACTTTCTTCTGTTAAGTAATATTACAGAATATATATATATATATATTCAAGATAAAAGTAATACCCCATTAATTTTCTGTTTAACTGAACTTGCTGTATTTTAAAATACCATCTGTTACTCTGAAAATACATGTGTAGCTGAATTTGATACTTGCTTGATATTAATAGTTAAAGTATAGTGTATACTGGGTGTCTAAAAAAGTACCCTCTTTTGACTGGATAAAGGAACCAAACGATAAGATATCAGGACTTTCCGAGTGCACAACTAAATTTGTCAGTCTTCAACTTAAATGCACGTACAGTACCTTGCATTTGTAAATTGTCCACCAAAATACAGGAGATACAACCTCGCAAAGTCAAAACTTAGAATGCTTCTGAAACCAGAGGTTTTGAAAATCGGCCTAGCCATGCTTTGATTCCAAGGGCATTTTCCAAAGAAATTGTTCAGCTTTAATTTCTAGTGTTTACGGTTGAAAAGAATTCTACTTTGAGATGTTTCAATTATTCTTGAAATTATTTTTTCTTTTGAGGAAAAATCGTTCCTTACATTCCATTGAAAAGTTACACGTATCAAAGAAAAGGAAAATGAGCACATGCACGCTTATTTTTTAAATGTGGCACGAATCTATCATTCTTACCACATTTTTTTCTATTCGTTTAATCAGGGTCGTGGCTAAGTTTCTATGATTCTTTTCCAAAGCAAAAACTAAAAAGAATGTTTAAAATTCCTTTTGGAAAATTCCCATGATATCAAATCATGGCTGAACCGTTTTTCAAAACCTCTGGTTTCAGGTGCACTCTAAATTTTGACTGTGCGAGTCCCATATCTCCGATGTTTGGTGGACGATTTATAAATGTCCGTGCAATTAAGTTGAAGATTGAACAATTTAGTTTTGCACTCAGAAAGTGCCGATATCTTATCGTTTCGTTCCTTTTTCCAGGCAAAAGGGGGTACTTTTTTGAGACACTCGGTACACTGTAGCAATTTCTAGCAGCTGATTACACAGAAGAAACTTTTTTTAGATAGGATCATCAAGCATTCTTGATACACAACATTTTACATGTGAAATTGCGTAAAGGTTTATGCTTTTTGAGATGACAAATCAATATTTTAGCAAAGAGAGAGCATTGTGTATTGCCTTTTTCAACAAATGTTGCCTGGAGATGACAGGCTTAAGCCTCGGTCAAACGTGCCGAACATTTCACCGAACATTGAAATTAGAAAAAACTAATAATGTTCAATGCTCGATTGAAGGGTGGTCAAATGCACCGAACATTTCATCAAACATTTCGACACACCCAGTCGCGCCATCGCAAAGGCACAGTAAATACTATGCAAAATGAATGAAATGAAATGTTCGGCGAGGTGGTCAAACGCGTACAACATTCCACCGAACATCGAGAACAATGGAAAAGTTCGGTGAAGTTTTTGAAGTCCATCAAACAACGTCGAACATTATCGAACAAGATTTTGATCACCGAACAAGGTGGTCAAACGAACCGAACTTTCGCAAAACATCAATGTTGGATATTGTTCGATGAAATGTTTGGGTCGTTTGACCGGGGCTTTAAACCTGCAATCTTTGCACATGATGATTATGATAAGAATGATTCATATGCATATGAACATATGCATTAATACCAATTGTAATAACAGACGAAATTTCATACACCCCAGAAGAAGCAAAGCTTCTGGGGTCTGGGGCACTTACAAACAAAACAGAACAGTAAACAACAGTTCGTATAACTACTGTTAAAAAGACTGATAATATCGCCAATTACTAAAATACAACATGTTTGCCAAACTACTGTACAAACTACAGTAATACAACTAAAGATGGTAGGAAGAAGTAAAGGGTAAAATTATGCAAATGCATATGCTATTGTATGAGCAGTTGTTATAGGTAGGATCCTAATTTGTTTTATTTAATAGCAGTAAGATATCCTTTCAATTAAGTTGGCACATGCGAACACAATTTCTGCTCCTGGAAATGTTATTAAACAAGTGGCAATATTATCAAATTATTAAGCGACTGGCAATTTTTATCAAATTTTCTTTTCAAAGGTTGATTATTCTGCCACAGCAGCAGAATTAGAAAGTCATTTTCATGGTGTTGGTTCTGTAAACAGAGTGACAATCTTGTGTGACAAATTTTCTGGACACCCAAAAGGGTAATAATTTCTTATGATTCTAACTTTAACTTTAAATAACAGTCTTATTTGATTATCTCACTTTGGTTTCATCTTAAAACGTTAGACTGCAGAAGCAACCCTGACAAACTTGCAGCAGTGTGAGCGTTGCCTTAGTTCTTAAAGAACGCCAATCAACCAGCATCCTTTGCGCACTTCGCTTGTTGCCTTTCGACTGTGGCGGCTATTTTCGCATGACAACATTCTCTGCAAAGCACGACCGCAAAGGATGCTGGTTGGCCGGCGTTCTTTAAGGCATCTAATCAGCAGCAAGAGACACTTGAAAGTATCACCGACTTTGTCTTCCAATGGAGCTCATTTTTTTCTCCCTACTGCAGTCGTCCTTGGAGAATCACAGTTTAGTTTATTTAACTCTTTGCTTCAATTCTTCATAGGGCGGTTAACATGTTCTTGTATCATTGCTGTGAGGAAGAGAAGTTGCAGCAATTTAATAGGGATTTGCAATGGTTTTTCTGTTCTTACTTTACCTGTGTGTTCCTCCAACAATGAACGTTGTCATCACGGAGACAAGCTGAATCTCTGACGAATCAACTTGGCAAACTCATGTCATGACTGTAGGACTCGCTTTGCTTGATCTTGTGAAATCCCAAGCAGATCGTATATTTTGATCCATCACGGTAAAATGGTTTTGTAGGTGTCTCAAACATGTAAGCGGTGTTTCTCTTCTACGCGCATGACCAATATATTTTAGATGTTCACAGCGGGGAATTTCTAGAAGGTCGTTAGTAGTTTCGGAAGCGAACATCCAAGTTAGTTGGAAGTAACCCTCAAATACATAGCATCTAGGCTATTCCTCAAAGCATTTATCACCTTAACTAGGGGAGTGACTACGAAGATATATCCTTTCAAACGGGGGCTTTTCAGTCACCCAGGATAATATCTGAATTTTGTTGACCAATTTATTGTAATTTAACGAATCTCTTATTTATATTTATTGCTGTAAAGTAAATATTCTTTTACCCAATCCTTATAAATTTCGATTTTGATGGCCCATGATAGCTCACTTCTTTACTTACTTATTTTCCGTTACAGATTTGCGTATGTCGAGTTTTCCGACAAAGAAAGTGTTGAAAATGCAGTTGCACTCAATGATTCACTTTTTAAAGGAAGACAAATTAAGGTACTGATTCTCCTTGTGTCTCATTGTGCACACGACACGCCGTTGCCTTTACGTGAACGAGGTTATGCTCTTTAAATCTCCTGACTAAAGATTTTTATTGTTCGTTCTAATTTCAATGTGACCAAAGATAAGATGATTTTGAAGCTCTTTTGAACCAACAGAAAAAGACAATGTCAGATAGAATTTGACAGAATTTAACAGGAGGTTTTCTAGACTCACTACAAGAGCCCCTATGATTCGTTTCGTTTTTTATAATACAAATAGCGTTCGACTTCAACTAGAGACTCTTGACATTTCAACTCAAATCTCGCACCTAATTTTGATGAATCCTTGGCAAATGCCGGGCACCAATCACAATGCAGTATTCAATTTGTTCATCTCATTACGCAGGTTCTTCGTTTAGAGGGGAATGAATTTAATTCCCAATATTGTTTTAATTCCTTACAAAGACTGTTGCTATCAGGAATGAGCTTATTAAAAGCCAATAGATTAAAGGCCACTTCTAGACTTTGCAAAATTATTCTTCAAGCTTTTAGGACCATGCCAAAAATGCACAAGCAGTGATTTTCAAGATTGTAATATATTCAAATTTTGAAGCATTTTCAGAAAGTTTTGGCTTTTGATCAAAATATATCGTTTTGTCCCAGGTTAGTGCCAAAAGAACAAATGTTCCAGGGCTATCATCAACAAATCGTGGCAGAGGAGGAAGAGGTGGTGGTTTCCGAGGTGGTTATAGAGGTGGCTTCGGTGGATCTTATGGTGCCCCATACGGTGGTGGTGGTTATAATCCTCGGTTTAGAGGACGAGGAGCATACAGGTTTGTTCTTGCTTCTTCTCTTTCAGATCTTATCTGACGATTTACTGTGACCGTTTTTCAGACGAAACTATTGGTCCCGTTACTCAACGCAACAAAGTTGCCTTTATCGCGTGTCTTTGCATCTTTGCATGTAGCCTGTTCGTAATGCATGGACTGAAAAAAACAACTGATGAGCTATACTGTCGAGCTGTTTGATTTGATCATTTGAAATTTGATCCAGTCAGTTGGCAGCAACTTGCTCAAGCTTTGAGTGAAATGGTTTCGAAAAAATACCTAACGTACCTAAATAAAAAACCATGCGTTTTGTTCATCATTTTGTGCCAAAATGAGGCAAAGCGCCATCAGTAAAAGATCCATACATAAGAATCAGGCTTCTATAAATCCTTTTTGTACCTGGATACACAAACTAAATAAAGGAACGCTCAAACGTGCATGCGTGATAACTAAGGAATAGTTAAACATGTCTGCTGAAAACAAGCAACTTTGTTCTTTTCGCAATGTGCCTGGGAACTAAAGTCTGTCTCAAGTTAGATGTCACATGAAAATGCCCGCAAATAAAAACAAGTAAAGAGCTTTGCATGAGCAATTTTACGTTATCGCAAATATCACATGACATATGATTTCAGACAGACTTTAGGTTCCTCGGTTCCTATGATTTGTTACGTTCTGGTAAGAATGAAATTTATTTACTAGAGACAATATCAAGATTTCGGAATTTCTATTGTATAGTTGTATATCATTGTAAGGGGCAAACAGGAAAATCGAAGAAAGTAGGTTGCTTAGAGGCTGATAGGTACAAGCTTTTCCTGTTGTTGGTTTGCAGGAATTTTATTACCCCTATCACCAACATTCTCCTAGGAATTTCTTCTTAGCCCCTGCCTCCCTGACAAATTGTAGGTCGCCTATCTGGTCATCGTATACTCTGGGAAGCAGATTGGATGCCTTGTAATGCCTTATTGCATTGCAGTCTACTCGTAACGTTGTAAGGAGGATCCGAGTAAGGAGAGGCAAAATTTTGTTCAAATTTTTTCAAGTCTGGCAAAGAGTTTATGACCGAACTCTAAATGGCTTGTAGTCTTTGCAACATACTACCAATCCCTTTGCAATCTTAACGAGCCATATTTATAAGCTAGGTATCAACAAAGCGGCTTTAGATCTTTGAAGGATTTGACTTTTCTTTTCTCTGGGTCAACGACGACAATTCAGAGGAACCTTTGTGCTAGAAAAGTAATGAAAATGATTTATTTTGATGTCATGTAGAACTTTTTCTCCCTGAATGAATTTGAGGGATATACGCCACCTCCAACGCATACGTCAATAGAAGATGTCCGATATTTATAGAAAACTGAACGAAACTTGGAAGACTGAAGTAGTAAGTGTACTAAGGAAGCTGTCGGGAGTTTGCAAGTGCTCAGTAACGAGGAGTAGACTTTGTATGCAATGCGAACGCCATTCTGAAATGACGTAGTATGCAATGCAATAACAAGAAATGACGTATTATACAAGGCAAGACTTTGAAAACCCTCGCTATCCCAGAATGCATTGCATATTAAATCATTTCATAATAGTGTCCACATTGCTTACAAGATCCACTGTCTCCGTAAGATTTTACCTTTACATAACTGCTCTTTGCGTTCTGAAGAAAACTCATCCTGAAAAATATTTGAAACGAAATGAAAAAATTTCCCAACAGCGGGAGTTTTTTGGAATAAATCACCATGAAATTATCTTCACAATATTTGCGCACAAAAATTTTGTGTTTGATGTAGATTTTTGTTAATATTTGAAATATATTTCTCATTGCAGATCACGACGTGCAGCTTGGTTTTCACCGTACTAATCCAACTTTAACTCTAAGATCGTCTATTTTAGTACGATACTAAACATCTTTTTAAACGAAAAGTAACAAGTCTATTTAAAACTGGGTTCCCCATCGTACCTTTGCGAGAATTTTCATAAAACATGATTTTGATAACTTCAATGACATTTTCATCCAGTGAATCTTTTCAGTTTTCCCGACGAAAGCACATCAAGATAGTTTTAGTTAAAGGCAAAATGTTACTAAAAATTACTAAGATTTACTTGATGTGTGTCAACTTGCAAGTGAGCATTTTAGGGGATCTGTGACTAATAATTTTTGGCGAACGTTTCATCTTATCACAAAATGCAGGTCGTTGTTTGCCTTGTTTTTTGGCTGGGATGGACTTTTGATGGCTTTTCAGAGTAATTTTTTAATCATGGTTTTCATGATGAAATTATTATAGATTTGTTGAAATGATTATAAAGTTACTTCGAGCAGACTGTGGCAGCAGCTGTTTCAAGGTCAAGAAGGTTGTGGATGTTTCAAGATTTCAAGTTTTCTTGCTCCTTAATTTTAGCTTAATAGCCGAATTATACTGCTATTCCTTCAGATATGTGAACTCTTTCTTCCTGATGAAAGACTTTTGAGATTTTTAGGAGTGTCGGATTTCCTCGTTTTGACAATTGGTAGAAATGTGCAACTTACCAATGCAATGGCTTGCCTTTTCTCGTGGATCTTGTCTTGTTATCCTTATCTCGAGTTCCTTTGACTGTCTTTGCTGTTATCTGCCAGCTGTAAGGTTTCTCATCCTTATCGATTGCTCTTTAGCCCCAGGCAGTTTTGTTTTTTATTATTTCCTGCTTTTGCACTGTGGGATCTGAAGGAAAATCAGCTGAACGTGGAAAATCCTTGCAGAGATCGAGTGAAGTGTGTGAGACCGCTATATAAGCCAAAAAAAACAATGGCAAGTTATGAATGTGAATGAAAATGCAAAATAAAAAATGACAAAACGATGAAAAAAAAGACAAACAAAAAGAACATAAAAAGATAAAGAAATGCATTGATACTTAAAAAATAGAAAATAACCAGTGCGAAAAAGAATGATGGGAATGTGAGGAGAATTTATGAAAAGATAAGGAGTAAGAAAAAACCAAGCTGCTTGATTTGAAAGAAAAGAAAAAAGAGTGAAAAAAAGAAAATCGAGAAGAAAAAGAAACTGAAAAAGAAGAGGTGACGAAGAGTGAAAAAATGCAGAAAAGATCGTTGATAAACATTGAGATGAAGAATACAAGCTGTCAATTGATTGCAACTTTGAAGAATTTTTCCATGAGGGCTTCAATGTTTTGGATTCGCAAGCAACGCAGTACATGACAAAGTGGAGGACATATGGTTACAATGACATTCAATTTTTATCGTTATGAGCAAGTTTGGTTTTTTGTAAGACGAGCGATTCAGTTAAGATAAGACAAAGCCATTTGCGATTCTAAAGAATAGATTTTACACTTCTGAGTGCTGCCAATCAAATCAAAATAAACAGAAAGCAAGACCTTGCAATGGGCTGAATGTGTGAAGTCTATTCTCAAGAACAGGAAATCGCTTTATGATGTCTTGGAGCTGAATCTTTTGTTTTATAAAATTCATTCTTGCTATTGTTATGACTAACCAGCATAATTAATCCTAGTTATATTCGGAAGCACAGCACGCAGCTTAGAGAACTCAAGGACCTGCTTTTAGCTATAGCTTGGTTTTGCCTGAAGAGAAATTGGCATAATGTTATAAATTTATATTGTCATTAGCCAACCTTGAATATATGGTTGTTTTTGCTTTGGCTTGATCTCTTGTAAAGCAGACTTTTTGCCCACCAAACCCATATCTGCTCGTCTCAAATCCAGTCTAAAAACATCTCTCGATCCAAACTCTTTATGTAGAATAGCTAAAAGCCCTATTTCCAAACTACTTTCATTCCCATCTGACGAAGAACTGACACATTGATAGGGCGGCATTCTTACTATGATTATCTAATGTATTTTATCTGTAAGATCAACAACTAGAATCCTCTAGAGGCTGACAAAGATATAGCATTTACAAATATAAGGCGATATTGTGTATACATGTAAAACACGTTTAATTCTGACTGGATCATTATTTAGTTTAGGGCCTGATCATATGGGACAAGCAAGCCGGCTGGCCAAACTGGCTTTCACTGAGTCCCTTGCCAAAACAGCAAACGTTATTTTTACCAAGTATTTGAGATTTCCTGATTTCCTGATTTTCTTGCGAAGCAAAGTGTTTGTTGGTTTGGCCACGTCGTAAAACGTTGCTCGGCGAAAATGTTTTGCTTGTGACAAGCAGTAAATGTTTTTGAATTTCTTTAAAAATATTGCCGAAAAATTCTGCTTGAAGGTAATGTATCCATACAGGTAGGCCTCCCGGAGCAAGGCATGTGATCAACAAAAATTTTTTTTCAATCACGCATTACAGCACTTTTCTCTGTTCATGTGATCAGTTCTAATATCAACCAATCATTTGCTGAGAATTTGATGGATGTTGACAGGTTGGGTATACGCTTGCGTTATATATGGACACACTGCTTGTCAAGTAATGTATTGCGACGTTGCCAAACAGGAAAGCATTTTTCGCAAGCAAATTGCAAATTTTTATTAAATAATGTCTGCGCATTTGGCCAGGGCGTAAGGCAGCGATAATGCTTTGGTTTTTGGTGCAAGTGGTTTTTCCTAGAATAAAAAAATCCCAGACCTATTTTGCCGAGCCAGCAGCAAAGGTTCCAAATCTTTAAAAAGGTTGGCGTAAAATTTCCATGACCAATTTCTTTGAACTGAATGACTTGAAAGAAACTTTAACTACTTTGCTACAATTCTACCCTTGGACTTTTCAGAAATCTTCAATATTTTCAGAATCAGAGGGTTTTTTCTTTTTTAAGAATTGAAGAAAACTTTTGGAAACAAATTAAAATGATCGTAATTTCTAAACATTTTTAATAAAGATAGAATAATGTTCAAGAAAATCATAATTTATGAATTTCCACAATATGGTATGCAGCACAAGTCTCTTCTGGTTTACGATTTGGAAATTTGATGACGTCACATCCACACATGAGTTGAAGTATAAAATACGTTATAATTTCGAAAAATGTTCGAGATTTCTGAAAAGGCCAACGGTAGAATTATGGCAAAGTAGCCAACGTTTCTTTCAAGCTATTTAATTCAAAGAAAGAGGTCACAGAATTTTACACCAACATTATTAAAGATTTGGAACCTATTCTCGAGCCAGAAAATGTTTGAGGTAATTCTCAGAATAATGGAATTGGTTACAAGGATCACGGCAAAGCATGCTGGCCCGTACACAATATCTTTACGTGAGAAAATTTTATATGAATTCTATGGGACCATGGCTTTGCGAAAACACCTGTCTTACCTGGCTGCCCTGCCTCATATGATCATCCCCTTCGGTCATGCGCAAAGAAATAATCAAATCCATTAAATTTTATCCACTACTGGCTACAAGCAGAGTGCAAAGCATTCAGCTTAGTCGACACTAAAGTCTGTCTCAAATCAGATGTCACGTGAGATTTGTGATAACGCAAAATTGCTCATGCAAAACTGTTCAACTGTTTTTTTTCGCGGGCATGTTCATGTGACATCTAATTTGAGACGGACTTTGATAGTTGCTGTTGATTGTTGATTTTAGGAAATCAACATTTCAACCTCGCTCCCAGGATTAGCCTCCTTTTAGCCTCCCATCATCAATGGCCGAAAAAAGCTGCGAGGATTGCTGTGGTGAAATCTGAAGGGCATTTTGGATTTTAAAAGCAGGTTTTCAATGTCAAAGTGAAGGAATCTCCAAGCATTACATAGAAAAAGTACTAATCTTGGTACTGGTTGGTTTTGTTTTCTCTACAATCTTAATGAAGCATGAATTTGAAGGGTTTTAGAATCGGTGAGTTCGAATCTTGTTGAATTGGCCTAGGCCCTTTTAAGCCCTAAGCGCCCGGCATCAAAGCGAGGTTCATCGATTTTTGGCTGATTTTTCGAATTGTTTGATTATCAGCCCATCAAGGAGCGAAACTACGACGATTGCAATGAGTCTAATGTGAGGCCACACAAAATCCCTAATGTCCTTGTACTGATTGTTAAAGGGAATCGACATAGTTGAAAGCTGGCCCGGGCCATGTTAGAAATATAGCCTATTGTATTTGATAACTCCGGCATGTGCTGGACATTGAGTAGCTAAACGAAAAATGGGTGTGCAGGCGTTTCTTTAGCCTATTTATAGCGGCAACTCAATATACCTATGTCGATTCCCTGTAACAAGGTCTTCTCAGTTACTTGGATTCAATCGTTTTGAGACAACTTTATTTGAGATTCGGCGTTAGGTAGAGACATGTTTTTTGAAATAGCAGCAAAACGGATTCCAGTTAAGGTTACTGTACCCCTTCAGTGACTACTCTCGGCGTTTCTCTCTTGAGTGTCGCACACACGAAATAAGACGTATAAATTATACACCATTCGATTCGTCATTAAATGGAGAGTATTTATGAGCCAAAAAGAATACAAATATCCAAGAACTGTGCGCTATACAACGGAAAAAGCGAAAATTGGACCTTCCCCCCCTCTATGACCCCCCTGTACCCCCAGATAATTTTCATGTAAACCTCAATGAAATTTTTGCATTCTCGACATATTAATCTAACAAAGAGTGTCTCAGATTTCCTTTACGTGTCTTAGCTTCAGAATAATTAATAAAACATATTTGAATGAATCTCAAAACGAGGCCAGGGGGTGAAGGGCAAAATTGTTTTATTAATTATTCTGAAGCTAAGACACGTAAAGGAAATCTGAGACACTCTTTGTTAGATTAATATGTCGAGAATGCAAAAATTTCATTGAGGTTTACATGAAAATTATCTGGGGGTACAGGGGGGTCATAGAGGGGGGGAAGGTCCAATTTTCGCTTTTTCCGTTGTATAGCGCACAGTTCTTGGATATTTGTATTCTTTTTGGCTCATAAATACTCTCCATTTAATGACGAATCGAATGGTGTATAGTTTATACGTCTTATTTCGTGTGTGCGACACTCAAGAGAGANAGTCCAACGAGTGAGGTACAGTTCATTACATTTCTCAGTTTTAATCTTTGGGTTTCTAAATGCATTTATTTGTTGAGTTTAATGCTTGACCATAAAAATAATTAAAATATATTCGATCTCTGATGCTTTCTTTACCGCAAACGAGATCATTTCCTCTCCACTCCTCTCTGCCATTGTAACCTAAAATTCTTTCCTCTAATTCCCACAACTCCGATTATGCAGTACGAAAATACATGCTTAAATACATTGTTTATGAACTAAAGAGACTATTGATATAATTTGTTGACCATTTACGCGATTTCAGTCGAAGATTAAGACGGATTACAACTGTGCTATTCTATCTGGATGTCAAATACGAATCCAAACGAAGCGAAGCTGTGGTGAACAGAAATCGAGGGCCGCAAAGGCTGCCGGTCAGGAAAGGGTCTTTAAGTCAGAATGCACGATGACGTCATTTTACGCAGTTTCTGCTCTGTCGTTTATCATTACCTAGACATATTTACATTGATCCATTAAAAATGTAGAAAACCACGGAAATAATTAACAAGATCCTTTGATACGAGACACAACTACTCGCTATTCCCCACAGCTAAAAATGCATCCTAAAACGCATATACAGTTCTTTTTCTGCTTCTGTTACCCAAGCAGGGGAAACTGGGCCCAGGATACGAACTTCGTATCTGACAGCTTTTGTAGTCCCTTCCATCATCCATCCCCGCTTTTCTACAAGATTGACCAAAAGCCGGGATTTCTTTGTGGAACCATGGTATCATATGATACTATTGTTACAAAACGTGCCGTACTCCGGTCTATAATTTACCCACTACAAACCAGCCGCTGGTAGTTTAATTTACTTGCGTTACAGTTGCTTATACGAACACTTTCTAGCAGCCATATAGTTCCATTCGCAAGCAAGCGAAATTAAATTCAATTGGATACACTCTGACGAATCTTGCGACGAACGGGTCATGGAAAATGTTCATTAGAGGTGTGAAGTTGTCGCAGTTTCCATTGAAGATCTACGAAAAATGTTATGTTTTGACATGAGAAAGAGAGAACAATGTAAGTGAATCGTACATATACTGTTCTAGACTTGCCCAAAGTCTATTTTATCATGTCTATCTCACTTGCAGTTTGCGGATCAACAGTTTCCTATTACATGGACGCCGCGGAATGCGATCGGTCTAGCAGAACATGAGAAAAGGGACGAATGTTACTGATGCCACTTCAAGTGTACACATCAAGGTCCAGTAAGGCACAATGTAATGTCAAGCGCTTAGGTATAAAAAACAATTACGCATTTAAACAAACGAATCGATACACACGATGTGGTTTCATCTATGTTTTCTAGCGCACACACATGTCATCTATGTTTTCTGCCGTTCGCCTTAAAAAACTGCAAAGTAACGATGTATGCCGATGATACTAGCATATCCTATTCCTCTAAGAACATCGAGGATCTTACTGAAACGCTTAACAGCGAATTGAAATGTTTGAAAGAATGGCTTCAGGGCAATAAACTTTCTTTGAANGATTTCTGCTTTTCAACATTTCTGTTACTTCCAATGATGCCTTCCTTCGTGTTTCTTAAAAGTTAGGCTTTTGAGATTTGAAGAAATCCGAAAATTGGCTTTTTCGGCCTACAAACAGCGTCCGTTACCTTAATTTTGGTGTCTCACCGAATGTAAAAGCACCCTTACCCTCTCCTTTCCGTCTTCGTTGTACATCTTGAAATCTTCTCCATCCATACTATAAGCGACCTTGTAAGCTTTGACTCTTTCAAAGTACTTATCACGACCTTCAGAGAAAATAGGACAATTTATGAAACGAAGAGCAGTTGCGGGAAAGTAACACCCCATTTTTGTGATTAGAAATAAGCTACCAACAGAGGCAATACTATCTCGCAATAGATTCGAAAGGGATTCACATCTAAGAAACTTCATTCATCTAGTAATAAATGAATCCCGTCCAGTTGAATAGAACAACCCTTGCCCGTCTTTGCCGTTTAGATTTGTGTATTATAATTTACTTCGGCAAGATCCTTCCTTGAATCTCGAAAAATCCTCGAAAAAAGAAGGAAATTTGTGCCTTCCCTTTTTGTAATTTTGAAAACTGTGTGTGCTTGAGTGTGACCAAAACTTTGGTGATTTATGGACCGTTTTCGCCGAAATTTAATCATACCGACATTTTTTGCAGTTAATTTAAACTGACCTTGTGTAGCAATGAATGTGATTCTTTTGACTCCACCAAGGTCAACCTGTAGCCAACTATCATTTCCATCGTCCTTTGCACACCATGCACCAATTTTCATGTTCTTCGAATCATCCATCAAATATAATCTAGCATTCTCTGGTCCGGCTTTCCATCCTTTGACTACAAAGAGAAGCAAAACCGACTTTTATTTGACGGACGTTTTAGCTCGTTACCTTATGAGTATTCTCGTAATCGTTTATTTTATTACACCCTACACAGTAAAACATATCAAAATTTTGAAAAAACATTGGCGATTCGAAACATCATTCTCAGATATTTAAAATTCATCGAAAAATTGATTTGGCTACATTTCTAAAACTTTTCCCGTATGAGATTGGTACATGAACGAATTAATTTCGGAATTTATAAGTGTTCGATTCCGGTCAGAGAAATTTTATGAAAACACATCCTTTGAAAGGGCAATTTTTGCTCATTTTAGACAAAATTTTATTCTAGTAAGAGCCCTCTTGCCCTGCTCTCCATATTTGTCTGCAAATTTTAAAGTTCGTAAAAGACGTTACGGACAGAATTTTGAACACTGACATTATGTTTGAATTAATCGGACTGATAATTGCTAACACATCTTGGTACGTTTAGCAATTGCTAGTTCAGAGTTTCGTGTCAATTGTTTTCTTTCGGTGAATTAAATTATGATTTAGAAATTGAGGATTCTAACAAAAAACTTTAAAACAAATTCCTCACCTTTGAAAAATGACGAAGCATTGAACGCAGAATCCGGTAACTTGGGTTTGCCGCCATCAAATGAGATTCCGAGTGGATCTGCACAATATTCTGCGAATTTGCAATGAGATTGCTTTACAATCAAGAACCTTCCTACACTTTTAGAGATTTATTTCTAAGATCAAGTCTTTTCTAAATGCTGATTATCTGAACTTACTATCTTGTGGAAAGTACAGTTGAACCCCTCTAACTCTCAAGGAATCGAAGAAATGAAATTTTTCGAGATAGCTAAGAAAACCGAAGTTATTATTATTATTATTATTATTATTATTATTATTATTATTATTATTATTATTATTATTATTATTATTATTATTATTATTATTATTATTATTATTATTATTATTATTATTATTATTGTTATTATTATTATTATTAT
>REGM01000032.1:85016-123174 GCA_004194415.1 Aurelia aurita
ATTATCAAATTATTATTTACAGTTCGTACAATATAAAGTAATAAAATTAATTCAAACCAACTATTGACATACAAAGAAAAATTACAAAAAAGTTCATTTGTGATCCTCACTATCAACAATTTTTTTTTTAAACTGCAGATCTTGCATGTACAATTTTGCCCATTCCATTCTTTGGTCATCCTTTTAAACTTGAGTCATTTTCGTCAAAGAGCGTCATTTTAAAGTCCACTAGGAGTACAAATTACGAAATGTACCATGTGAAATCATTCCAAGCACTAGAACTGAACAGGACAATTTTGACGAAAAAAAAACTGAGGTAGGATGGCTGTTTTCTGACGGGGAAATTTTTTTTTCTCGAGATGAGTTGTTCCACATTACAGTGTTCGAAATAGCCGGTCGTGCATCTGTTCAAAAACGCTACAGAATTTGTTTGTCATAGTGAGTTATTAGCGATAATCGGTGTTTCGTGGCACAAAATATTTTAAAGAAATCAACAGACGTTTCATCAAGAGATTGATCACGTGACTTGAAATTGGTACAAACAAGCCTTGGCCGATGAGGTCTATTGCGTTAAACCTTCTTCCATTTTGCCATGAAAGCGGATATTCTTGATTTTGTAACTATCTACGCATATGTTTTACCTTAGCCCCACTTTATCATATCTCATACTTTATATATAAAATGAAATACAGACTGATGAAATTATTGAAGAATTTCTTTCCTTACCTGCCGGTTTCAGTATGACTCTGTCACAATCTTCTGAATTGCAAGTTTTTGCGCAGTTCTCTCGCATCCATTTATCCGTATCACATCTGCTGATTGGCATCTTTGAGCAATATTTGTCACGATCAATGCATAATAAGCCTGCAAGACAATAACAACTAAGTTAAACTGGGAAGATTTGGTACACAAGCATCCTTTGATTGACACGCTAGTTCGAAGCAATACGCGATTGTAAACAAAGGGATTTCTACAGCCCACAAGTCCACCCGCAAACATTAACAAAGAAGATCGTAAAAGATGCCCATAACCTAGGGAGCTAGCTCACTCATTGTGCATGCGATTAGGGTTTTTCAAGAAAAACGAAAGTATCCATCGAAAGAAGAGAGATAAATCTAAACATCAAACATCTACATTTGATTTATTTGATTCAGAAGCTGAGAATGAAGTGCTTGAACTTCACACAAATATACGTAAATTTAATTGCATACACTTCAGATCGTTTTAAAGATAGAAAAGTTAATCACATAACTTATCCTAGAAAAGGATTTATTCTTACAACAATATTAACAATACAATCAGAATTTTTGATGATGAAACACGAAAAAGTCCTTTAAATTACGATTACTTTCGAACAACTGGCAATTGCCGTCTTCAAACGTAGTTTTTGCGACCATCTTTTTCAAAATTTCTTTTCTCTGTAAATACAGTAATTGTTGTTTTGTGTTGAGTTAGTAGGTGTATTTTATGTTATTCTTAGTGCCGTTTAAATACCATCAAAATCTTGCATTCAGAAAGTTTTTCAGAAATTTTTTTATCTTGGGTTTACTTTTTTGCCCCACCCGTTACAAAGCAGTATTTCTGTAGACTTTTTTCAAGTTCAAAGAATTGCACATTTCATCTTGTTTCTCGTGAAACGTCATCGTATTAATTTCAATGCTTGCGATAATAGAAATAATTACCTTTTGCAAATTCAAACCCTTGGCCAAGATTCGTCGGGAAGGCAGCACGCATCGATACCAAAGGTACTAAGGAGGAAATGTATTGAATTTTATTATGGCATATTTTTAATGGGTCATCGATTCAACAAATATTTTCCAAATAGTATTGCTCTCATCATGTTAACAATATTTCAGATGGATACTGGAGATAGAATAGGAACAGTTGAAGTTATGTCCATTTTGAGGATTAAATTTAAAAAATTGGGGATTTTCTTGGGTCAATGTCTACTCAAGAGCAATTAAGATATGAGCCTACACTTGAAAAGCGTTTCGTTTTGAAGCGTTGATTCATATAGCTTCTTCCATCTTGAGCTCCCCACACAGAGTTTGAGTTTAAATCAAATTCATCATTGTTGCGAATATGTGACTGCGTATACGGTTTATATATCAGTAGAATTGGGATCAGCAAATCTTTTCAAAAAGTTGGTTCTTGATTAAGTTATTGATTCAATTCAATAATTGTAAATTAACAAATTAACACACATTATGATTTAGTGTTCCTCTTGAGAATCCTTGCTGTTTGAACACAAATACCGTTCTATAGCTAAGGAAATGAGCGTATAGTTTGGATATAAAGGTTTATATCCCTTCTATTGGTCAAAATTTAAACAATTTATTTCATAACAAGTATTGTATTTCAGTTTAAAGCCCAATCTCCATTAAAGCGAATCGCAGCGATCGCCAGCGATCGACGCCTTGTGAGCATGCGCAGTCCATATGCTGGTCGCCGCGGTTCGCCCAGTAGTTCAACTTGGTTGAACTTTTCAGCGATCGCCAGCGATCGCCAGCGATTCGCTTTAATGGAGATTGGGCTTAAAAGGTGCTTCTCAAGCTATACGGCATGGCACCTCAAGAAGAAGAAGTGTTTCTCAAACAAAGTACTATAGTTCTCTAGGGCCCTGGTCAACATCGATGCTTTGCGGGCGTGCGTTTGTTTTGGTCCGAGCATGACCATAACAGTATGATCTGAGAAGTTTGTTGTGAAAAGATTATTCGACATTAATTTCCCTCTATCCTCTCTAATAATCTCCTTAAAGACAAATGACGGATATATAGCGCCTAGTTTAAAAATAGAACAAAAGATGTATGAGTGCCTTCATTGTCCAGTACATTTGATAATCTCTTAAGGTCATCAAATACAATGGAATACAATAGGCTATATTTGGATTGCCCAGGCCCCTGATTTAAGTCGCCTTATATCTCCGTCATTTGTCTTTAAGTCTGTTCCAGTTATCAAACGTTGATTTGTGTAGTATTAACCCTTCTTTCTAGGCGCGCTTTGGCCTTCCACAGCGTGCCGCCATGTTGGTTTTTGAACATCAGAAACTCAAGATCACAGGGTAGAAAGTGTGCGCTATGCCCGCAAAGCATCGATGTTGACCAGGGCCCTTTAACATTTTAACTAAGCCTACTGTAGAACTAGTTTCTTAGAAAACAGTTTCTTATGAAAGAAATAACGTGCAATAAACTGAGGCCGAATTCAAGGGCTACTCCACGAAGAAAGAACTGGCATATGATATGACTCCCTTGCTGATGGTAACAGCTAGTTTATCACTTACATGATTCCAAGTGCTCGACAGGTGCGTGTGTGGTTGTTTTCGGTTTTGGAGTCGCTACGAATAAGTAAATCAATGAATCAATAGACTGAATGAAGGAGTTTGTTATGTATTTTCAACTGGGCAATGTCTTCGTCTTGTCAAATTGACTCTATTTTTTGCTGCTAGAAGGTAGGGTAAGGTGGGGGCAAAATGGGTCCTTAACAAATTCGAGAATTTCACTGTTATTGTGCTGCAGTTGAATAAATCAGATTCTATCGTTGCACATTTACAAACAATGACACTTTACCTCGATTTTAGAAGCAAGCGGTCAAGTGACCCGTCTCGCCCCGTTCTGACCGATTTTCAAGGTTCTGCTCAATTCCACCCTTCGTTACAACTAAGGGAACAGACGTTATATAATGCAAATGAGCGAGAGCAGCCTCACGTGTGCTATGCGCTCCCTCCGCTGCGATGATTTTCAAGAGGTTTTGATAAGCTCTCCCTAGGAGCTAAGAACGCTGAAGCGCGAGCAAAGCGAGTGATGTTACTTCCCAATTTGTTAAATACTGACTACACAAGACCCACTAGTCCGAGTTTAAAGTCTCATCAAGGAAATGTTGTGTCACCGAAAGGGGCAAGTAGAATCTCCATACTTCCATTAGGTAGGTACATTAGTTATTTGATAATTTTCTTAGAGTTACAAGATAAGATTACTTAGAATAGAATTGTTATATCATACTTGAAACAATTTTGCAGTCTGGTAAACAGCTTGCTTTGCATATCTTGTCAAGTCTTCGATATTTTTTGCAAAATCCTCGTTCGCTCCAACTCTTACAGAAGGGGTATTTGTCCACGCAATCTAGATGGATACAAGACAATAAATTCATCTGACGGAAACTTTCAGTAAACAAATTCAAGTGATCTTGATATCCTGCATTCTGGATTGAGATACGTGAAGGGTCTGGAAAGCTGTCTGCAAGAGGAGCAAGGAAACAAGATGCGGCTGAAACCACCCTGAATACCTGAATACCAATAGTATTAGATGGATATTTGTCCACACAGTCCAGATAGATAAAAGAAAAGAAATCAGCTAACGGAGATCTTGATAAAAGAGAAATCTAAATGAACCAGTGATTCTCTGGATAGAAGATTCGTACACGATCTGGAAATCGATTTGCAAGACAAGCGAGCAAACATGGATACAATGACCCTCAAAGCGCCGTTTTAAAATTTTTGTTTGAAAAAATTCTTAAAATTCATATAATCTCAAAGATTCACCAAAGATTTATCTTTCTGGGAAATTTTGTTGGAAAACTACTCATTTTTACCAATATTTTATAAATTCAACCAACAAGTACCTATGTTTATGGAAAAGAGCCAATACCTCGAATTAGGCCCTTTGAGTCTTGAGTGGCACAAACCCATACCCTCAACATAATATGCAATCCTCCCCGACCCCCCAATGAGATGAGAATAAACTATACACAAACTGTGCAGTACCTGTTCGTCGTTTGGCAATTTTTACTGGAGATTTCTCTGAAAGAAGAAAAAAAGAATTTTAATGAAATTTGATATGTCAATAAATTAATGAGATTCTTTCAATTAATTTTTTGGAAATTAAAAGATTTTGAAGTTACCGATTGTAAGGCTCAAAATTTAATATTAGAATGCAAATGAAAATATAGAAACAATGAAAAATAGACATTAAAACAGGATGAAGAAACAATACCATTTAGTATGAAAATCAAGGACCAATCTGGTATGAAAATCAAAAGCTACCAGAGCTGGTTGGTATATTGCGTAATCAATGCATATTGCAGTAATAATGCTAACTTCGTAGTCTGCGGCAACCCAAAGTACAACTTTGCTGACAATTTGTCTTTATCCAAGCAAACCTGCACTGTCCCATTTGAGCTTTTTTCTTGCAAAATTCTCCAGCATCTCTGCATTTATCTGAAAAACAGAATGATCTTATAACTAGAGAAACTCGGCTTCATTTTATAATGAGGTAGCTCCTGATTTTTAGAGAATCCCTTGCAATTACCAGCAACTGACTCTAGAGTTTCAAAAATGTTTCATTTTTCACAGTCCATGTTTAGGTCTCTGTGCCAGCAAAATTTCTATGTGCGTTTGTGTCAAGGACCAAATCACTTCCAAGACATACTGCAAAATCTTAAATGGCTTTGAATTTGTGGGAATTTCCTCTTTTGTAAGCTACCTGGTTTTGAACCATGCTCCGAAATTACAACGAATGATTATCAACTTGAATTTTAATGTCGCAGTACCACTTAAATTGGTTTCTTATGTTCTTAAAGAAGCTCGTATGTCGTGTAGGAACTTTAATATGAAATCGCAAATTATACCTACCGGGCGAATCACAAAAATGTTTAGACGTCTGAAGGCCTATGGCTCTAAAGCCACTTTTCAGATCTCTATAATCTGATAATGCTTGTGTAGCTAAAATATCAACTTAGATAAGAAAATTAAGTTTGCCAAAATCGATGATATCGTTCTCAAATTACAAGCGATTTTATAAAAAAACTTCATCTCAAAATTCTTCAAAATAGGCCCGCAAATTTGCTAGCAAACTCCAGCCTCATGATAATAGAAAATAAACAAGAAAGGTTGAATGACAGTCCCAAGTGGATTATGCAACAGCCTCTTCATATGCGGTGTAAAATTTTATTATGATATTTGTGGGGATAAATTGCTAGCAAGTTGGCCTGTTTTGAACGATTTTGAGATGAAGCTTTTTTATAAAATCGCTTGTAATATGAGAACGATACGACCTATTTTGATAAATTAAATATTTTTATCTAAGTTGATATTTAAGCTACACAAGCATTAGCAGTTTATAGGAATCTGATCAATCGTTTGAGAGCTACATACCTTCAAACGTCTACACATTTTTTTACTTACCCGTTAGATTTTTGGCTAAGATACCATATTTTGTAAAACACTATGAACAACAAACCTTGCTTAGATTTCCTTTTACAGCGCTTACAACTTCGTTTGCAATTCTTTGCCAATCTGCCTCTCATGCAATAACCAGCTCGAGCCCAAATGGGACAACTTTGATACTTGTCTTTGCAGTTGTCTAAAAAGAAATGATGGCAGCAAAAATGACAAATGAGACACAATTCAGCAAGGCTAGACAAACTAGATGCACGCACCTTTTTGGTGTGCAATGCAGTGGGTCTTTAAGAAAACATTCTCTTGACGATAAATTCGTTAATCTGTAGGTCTACCTTGATACAGATAATGCTTTGAGTAATGTAATTTAGTGCCTCCGTTCAACAGTCTGCTCTCAAGTTCGGAATCGACGTCCACCCTCACTTATTAATTTTTTGAAAAAAAAACCACCGAGGACATCTTTATTCTAGCCCCTGATTATTAATCTGGTGCTCCTTGAAATTCAGAACATGTGAAATCATCTTTCCTGGATGTGATTTGAACTGTATTTCTCATTTTATCAAATTTTTGTGAGATTTTTAACTTGCCTGTGATGTTCCTTACAGTCAAAAACACTTTTCTTATTCCAGACCGCTTTTTATTAAGATCCAGGAAATTTTCCATCCATCACGTTTATTCCAGCTCCTCGCCTATTCAAAACTCGAGAGTAAAATCCAGTAGACGGACTTTTGCTTCCAGTAATACTTTTGCAAACTAACTTGTGACTTTGCTGATTAATTTTTTTCAATGATAGACTTACCATCCATCTTAGCTCCACATGGAATGTTGCATGATTTTTTGCAATTTCCTCTCACATATCTGTCTTTCTCGCAAAATCCAGCCGATGCCCAAGCAGAGCAACGTCCATTCCTGTCTAAGCATGCTATAAAAAGATAATGATATGTAGGCTTATGTAGGCTGTAATGCGTTTTTGTAGCATTCCCGCTAACAGTTGATGAGTTTGTGTTTTCTTCTTGGCCGCAAGGAAAGGCTGGTAAGTGTTTTCTCAGCTTCAGCTAGAGACCCCCGGGGTGGGGGGGGCGTGTCACTTCCATATATACCGTTGCAAGATGTTCCAATTTTCGGGAGGCCTTTTTTCAGGCAGAAAATAAATTTTAGGGTTCATTTTTGGAAAGATCATAATCGCCATAAATTTTGTGGTATCGATTTTGGTATAATGATAAATTTTGGGATATCATGTCAAAACTAATTCTGTAGGGTATTCAATTGGATTTAATTTCATATCCTTGATTAACTTTTGGATTTTTTGACCCATTATATTAGGTTTTAGGGTATGCATTTTGTATGGCATGTAAATTTTGGGGTATGGTTTTTGGAAAATTTATAAATTTTAGGGTGTGATTTCACATGTCAAAATGACACCCCTCCGTCATCTGCGTATTGAAGTTACCCCCCTCTACCAGGGCTAGAGAGTCTTTACGAATTGTTTATGCTACGAAGACGTAAATTTTTAGTAATCTAGAACAAAAGAAACTCAAACTCAGGGCTATCTATTTATCTCTAACTAAAAAGAGAAAGCACTCGCTTCGCTCGCGCTCTAAAATCTCTTGATTCTGTGCGGATAGCTTATCAAACAACCATACTTTTGAATGGAAAGGAAAAACTTGTCATGGGCCATGAAGATAAATGTAAAGACTTTCTACCTGTTGAATCACTGACCAGCCTTTTATGAGGCCTGAAAAAAGATTTAAAACAATCCCAGTGGGCAAACCACGTCGATGAAACGTTGAAAAATCATTGCGAAAGAAGACTCTCAACGTTGAAATGTTGAAAAGTTGATGAAACGTTGAAAATTGAAATTTCTTACCAACATTAAAATCGAAGATTTCTTGTTCTTTTTTGTTATTACACACTCGAGATTTATTCACACATGATTTTTATGTTGAAATTATTTGATACGGAGCGGTGAAGAGGGAGGCTTGAGAACAATTGCTTCAAGTAATTGGTAAGCAAATCTCTCCAAGGTTTAGCTCCTTTAGCCAGGGAATAACTTACACTTTCATCTGCTGTTTGAGGGAAGAGTTTTTTAAATCGATCTACTTGATCAGTTATATTTTAAAAACATCTTTCATACAATTTCAACCTTTGACTTTCTCTCCAAAATGCTGGCAAATGGCAACGGATACATTGCAAATGAAGATATTTTCTACAGGTTTTAACTGCGAAGAATTAGCCAGGGCAGTCGGAATTTTCATAGCATCAACAATTTGAGAGGTTCAGCTGGACTCTGTGAGCCGCAAGTTTTAGATGCGTTTAGCCTGAACGCACGAAAGGCCACTGCAGGCTGCAGAAATTATATGCCACTTTCCAGTTAGAAAATAATTTTTCATTGAATTTGTGATATTGGCTAGCCGATCTTTAACTTGCTTACTAAACAGCCCAGATAATTATTCGATTGAAACCGTTATCATCATTATATTTGTAAGCATAGTCTAAAGAGCTTACCATTCCAATAGCTTCTTGACGAGCGAACGGATCGCGCTTTCCTTCGAAGCTTTTTCCGATCAACAGTAATCGTTGTTAAATTGGCTTTCTTTATCATTGCCTTTGCAAACACTAAAACAGTAAGAAGGTAATAATGATAACATTCTAAAAAATTGTAGTATGGTACCATTTATTGTCGAGTATCAAAGTTAAACAAACAGGTTAACTTTTCCTAAAATGTTTCATGATGTAATGCAAGGGCGGGCATGTCACACTGTGGACGATGTTCCCACCTTTGTCTGAAAACCGGTAGTTCGATAAATATTTTTGCATGACCTTTGTCCCAAAAACCGGTCTTTTTCATGACAATTTTCCACGGTTATTTTTCTTCAAATTGGCAGACAATTTTTAATTAAATCATCACTGACGATATTTGTCTCAAAAACCGGTACTTTTAGTCAAAAAGCTTCATCCGACATCCAAAAGTAGGTTGTAGTTATAACTGTTAAAGCAAAAGTGTCCCAAAACTGGTAGTCTTGGTTTAGATACTGGTCTTTTTTGCATAAATTTGCCGGACAAAGGTAGAACCGTTTTACAGAAAATTTGACTTTGTGGTCTTTTTCACATAAATTTGCCGGACAAAGGTAGAACCATTGAAGGGTAAACTTCAGAATTTTGGTCAGGTAGAGCAGCAGTAAGATGTATTTTGGTAGAACAGAAGATCAGATTCGTCAAATTTCAACATTGTCCAAAATCTGGTAGCTTTGATAGTACCGGGTGTCTCAAAAAAGTTTTACCAATTTGAATTGTCATCGGAGTGAAAGTGCCTGTTTGGTGACGGAAATTTAAACAGTAATCAATCGTATAAAACTCGACCTAAATTTGAGTAGTTAGCCCATATTTTTATCTGCTCCCTGCGATTTGCTGCCGATACTATGAACAGGATAGACAAAAGGCTCCTGAAACGCTGAAACAAATTGATGCAATAAGATAGTGCATATGAACAGCAGAGATCCTGAACTCCAAAAGGTGACCCCAAAAATATAATATTGTTACGTTATGCTCGTACGAATGCAATTTTGCTTTATTGTTAAAGCATGCCTGCTTTTAATATCCCTGCCTAACGAAGGGTCCATAGGTCCGCACTTTGCACATGGTTGGCTTTCAATACCAATTTATGAGATCCACCAAATCGAAAAGATTTTGTTTGTTCTTTACACACATGGTGCAAAACATGGAACATACCTTGCTGGTTTGTTTCGTCGCTTTTTGGAGGTTTCGGGTGCTTAAAGTTTTCGAAAAATCTTTTTTGTGGTGATGTTTTAATCGGTAAAATGTTCAAAAGAATTATTCGGATTCACGATTGTCTCTGAGCAGAGGAACGTTGTTTATATCACGTAATACTATTCAATGGTTATTTTTCTGTAGCTGTTTAAACTTTTTTGGGACATCTGACATCATTCGATAGATGGAATGATAACACAGACAAAAGAATTAGAAATAAAAGACATACTTGGTGGCTCGCATTCATATAAAATGCTAACTTGCAAAGCATCCAAAGCACTGACCGACTTAAATGGTTCTTGTTCAACACTCTGTAATGCTACCATCGTGCGAAGTCCCGTATTTGTAAATGCATCCCAAGGGAAATGCATGATTGATCCATAGTCATAAGGACCAGCTGCACCATCAGTGTCATCGACTCTTGTGTACGCTCCACGAACGTCTATAAAACGAAGTCAGTACAGTTAAAGACCGAAATTATTCATACCCATGCCAAATTCGCAGTATATTGAATCGTTTTATTTGCAGACCAATTTCAGTGTGACTGAAATTTCATACGAATGTGGCAAAAGGCTGAAAGAAGCACTACGAGAGACATTTTAAAGAATAAAATATCTTTGGTAATAGGCTGTGTCTTATCGCCAATATTATTCAACTGGTACACCGAGAGAATATTTAGAGCACAAAAAGAAAAACCTGGGATAAGCATCGGAGGACACGTCATCAACAACCTCAGATATGCTGACGATACGGTACTTCTGGCAACATCAATAGAAGACCTCCAAGACATACTGGAAACAGTTAACAGAGATGGAGAAAAGTACGGGATGAAAATGAATATAGGAAAAACGAAATCAATGATTCTGAGCAAGAAGGAAGGTAATAGACAGGTGAATTTGAAATTAAATGATGAGCCTATACCAGGTGTCCCAAAAACAAGTTCCGACGTTTGACTAAACGCAGAGAAAAAAGTACTGAATCTGGCAATTTCTATTTATTCTAGTTACATGCTAGGCATTTCAACTTACAGTTTGGCATATCGTGGGAAGAAATTAGTTATCTGAAAATGGGGTTATGAGCTATAATATTTCATGTCCATGCTGAAGGCTAAACCAGAGAGTCTTGTACGCCTTCCTGCGTCATCGCCGTGAAGGGGGACTTCCCAGATGAGCAACGCTAAAATTGTGTCGAAAATTCGTTTACCTTAACGACAAGCAAGAGTTCAGCTCATTGAGCATATTCAAAGTAAGATCTGAAGAATCGAATCTAATAGGTCTCAGGGGAACAAATACCAATGGTGTACTTTGCCAGTGTAAGGTCTATTCCTGTCATATTTCTGGCGGCGAGAGTACACAAATTGCTTGAGCACATGGAAACTAGGCTGAATGCGTTTCTAACAGAGAAACACGGGAAAGTGCATTATTGCGTAATATCACAGGTCTAACAAACAATAAAACTATGTTTTACTTTAAGGAGAGACAGTTTGTTCTACTCTGTGAAACAGTAAAGATAAATCATCTCTACAACAGAAATTCCCACTTGGCATACTACAATAATAGCAGCAGCAAACAATTTGTATTCAATTCTTCAGACCTTACTTTGAATATGCTCAGTGAATAGAACTCTTGTTCGTGGCCAAGATAAACGAATTTTCGACCCTATTTCAGTGCTGCTCATCCGGGGAGTCCCCCTTCACCGAGATGATGCAGGAAGGCGTACAAATGTCTCTGGTTTGGCATTCAACATCAACCTGGAATGTTATAGCTCATAACTCCATTTTCAGATAACCAATTTCTTCCCACGATATGCCAAACTGCAAGTTGAAATGCCTAGCATGTAACTAGAATGAATAGAAATCGCCAGGTGCAGAACTATTCTCTCTGCGTTTATTCAAACGTCGAAACTTTTTTTTGGGACACCCGGTAGAACAAGTAAATAGATTTACATACCTAGGATAACTCCTCGTAAGTAATGGAAAATCGGATAATGAAATCAAGAGAAGAATTGAGATAGCACGAGGCGCGTTCGGGAATATGTCAAACATACTAACTTCTAGAGATCTGACAATCAAAATAAGGAAAAGACTAGTTAACTGTTATATATGGTCTACACTCTTATACGGTGCAGAAACATGGTCTATATCGAAGAATATGATGGACAGGAGAAGAGCCTTTGAGATGTGGGTTTGGCGCAAAATACAGAGGATTTCGTGGCAAAGACAACACTAAAAATGAAACAGTACTAGAAAGAATAGGAGAGAAAAGAAATATCATGCAACTTATCATGTCAAGGAAACTAACATTTTTCGGCCACTTAATAAGGAGAGACAATTTACACCGTGCAGGGCCGTAGGAAGCATCTTGAACTTGGAGGGGCACGACACTTCAAGGGCACCTTTTTCAGTAAGCTAAAGGGGCATTTCCTGAAGCAAAAAGGGCACTTCTTTGTTTATTTCAAAATCTTGGGGGGGCACGTGCCCCCAGTGCCCCCCGGTTCCTACGTCTCTGACACCGTGTCATACTAGAAGGACGAATACCATCAAAAAGACCCAGAAGAAGACCAAGAACTATGTGGATGGACAACATCAGAGAATGGGTGGGAAGGAAACATTATGGATGGCTTGTGAGAAGCTCAAGACCGAGAAAACTGGAGAAAAATGGAGAAAAATGGAGACAATGTGCTTGACAGCCTACCTACAACGAGTAGACGGCACATGAGAAGAGAAGAATAGGCTCGCTAATTAAACGATTCAAAATACTCCGAATTTGGCATGGGTGAATTTTGAGTTCAACTGTAAGTATGAACCATCAGGCATTAAAATGCACAAACTAACGTCTACAAACTTTAGTAAGCAAAGCAGTATTGTGTGAATGCAAGTCATCGTTGGTCAAATTTTAAAGCTCTGTCATTCTAGGCATATGTGAGAAAGGCCCGTCCCATTGTTCTTTTTATGCGGCCATTGCCGATTGTAAAGCCTGTTTTCTTTAATAGTAATTCTTTGGCGATCATCATCGCAGAGCATCAGCCATCATCGCCGATGGTACGTAAATCAATTTTCATAAATTGATGGTTACTGATGCTTTCAAGACCTTGATTTTCATAAATCATCATCCATCAGCGATCAATACAGTGGCGTATCATTAGCAAGGATGTAAGAATTACCTGGTCTTGAGCGTGCTACAAAATCGCAAAAGATGCTTACCGAAAAAAATTCAATATTTTTGAATACCTTGTTTCAAGCAATGATTAATGTATTTTTCATGCTAAAAGCCCTGTAAACAACATAATGTTTATTGAAAACACTGGATAACATACGAGCATCAATATTTTGCCAAAATATTCTGATGTAGTCATTACGATCCATTCTGTTTTGTGGATGCCAGAGTCCAACCACGTGACCTATGGCATGAGATATCACATGACGGTATTCGCAACCTTGCCCAACTGAAATACGACTTGGTCCATCAACTTTTCCTTGGGTTGCCCAGCAACTGCAAAATTGAATCAGATGTTGAGGTATGGCATCAAGTAAAAAACGTTAAGAATAAAACAAATACAAATATCTGAAAATACCGGATGACCCTCTGCACTTGCAGATAGCAGCTAGACTGATTACCTAAGTCCCTTGTATCCCTGCGGTAAACCTTGCTCAACAGGTTTGTTGACCGAAGCGACATCATCAAGTCAAAGAGCACAGGGAAACACGCGGGACTCTAGGTAATAAGTCTAGCTAGCAGCTAGACTTTATTTTGACCTTGCAGCTAGTATATATTTTGAGTACTAAATCCGAATCTGGAGTTGAAAACTTCATGATGAAATTTGGAAATACTTCCATAATGGCGGCTGTTCGTCGAAGTGGTGTATTAAGCCTGGTTTCCATATGATCTTTCGTGTCGTTCCCGTCGCTCCCGTCGCTCCCGTCGCTGAAAAAACGTACCAGCGACCGTAGCGACACGAACGATTTGATGGAAACTATTACTTTTTTCTGCCAGCGATCGCAGCGACGCGAGCGACACCCTGTCGCTGAGATAGAAAAATTTCTATCTCAGCGACGCGAGCGACTGCCAGCGATCGAGTTTTTTTAATGGAAACCACTTTTCAAAAAGTCAGCGATCCCAGCGATCGCAGCGACGTTCTGCGCATCTGCGCATCTGAGCCCAGTCTCATTATTATGAGCCTGTGATGCAAACTCAGCGACAGCAGCGATCATATGGAAATAGCTCGATCGCTCCCGTCGCTCCCGTCGCTCGCGTCGTTCGTGTCGTTCGTGTCGTTCGTGTCGTTCTTGTTGCTGAAAGAATTTCCAGCGACGGGAACGACAGCAGCGATCATATGGAAACCATTCGATCGCTTCTGTCGTTCGTGTCGTTCGTGTCGCTGAAAAATTTACCAGCGACGGGAACGACAGGAACGATCATATGGAAACCAGGCTTTAGTTTCTGCGACATTGCAAGACATACCTTTTTTTTAATTCATGAGATGTAATACGTAAATGTTTCTCTGCATCAATCATGAAAGTATGAATTGTGTGGGACGTCCAGTTCACTGAATTAAAAATCATACCAAAGAAAACTTGCCTGCTGTCCCTCAAGAAGACAAGGTAATCCTTTTCAGTTGTCCTTTTGACAAATTTCATGCAAGTCATCATTTTCCATTCCTGTATGGCGGCTATAATTGCTGATTGTGCTTTGGGTATTTTACCTAAAAAAACCAAGTTGGCTAGGGTATTTTGATTGATAAGAAACTAAGAAATTGACCCACTACCGAAAGTTATTTAACAGCTTCTAAGAAGGTTCCTCACCTTCACATTGTTTTATTGGTTTGGGATTTACTGTACCTTCATGAACATTTCACAGTCAATTTACAAAACCAAACATTTGTCTACACATTACTCAACAAAACCGTTCCTCTGTCTACACATTACTCAACTTATACTGAGTAACAAAGTTCTACAAACAAGCCGCAGGATGCTTCAGATTCCTATACAAAATAAACTTTCTTTAAGAGAATCAATGGAGATAAAAGTCCTGCATGGAAGGGGTCTCGGTTGTCTATAATTAGCCTATTTTTGTTTTAAGGATCTCGAAACGTGCATGGACATTGTGCAGCTAGAGAAACAATGGCATGTGTAGGCGTTTTCTTTGTACTACTTACAGTAATATTTTTCCGGTACTCGAGTATCTTAATATTTAGTGATGGATCGAAACTTGAAAACTCATATAGACATTAAATAACCTCATCAAGCAGACTCACTTAAACTGCAATCAATCTCATATGGAATAACAGCTCCTGGCCAATGAAAGACTTTTCTCTTCCCTTCTGACCGATAACCACTCATGTCAATCCCTTCTTTCCAAGCTTTTTTCTGGTCGGGACCCAACAAAGTATCACCCATCGACAAATCACGAGTTCTAGGTGGACTTTCCAATGGATCTAAAATTCACCCAAAACTTTAATTAAAGCATATCAAACAATCAAACATAAAACGACAATATAATAAATAAATAAATGATTAAAGTACCATAAAATAGCGTTGATGTAAAAAACACGACGTTTCGAGCATGTTCTCGTTATCAATTCAAATAGTAATACATACATACATATGATAATAATTTATTACTTAATCAGTTGTCTTGATAACGAGTACATGCTCGAAACGTCGTGTTTTTTTACGTCTACGCTATTTTATGGTACTTTAATCATTTATTTATTTATTTACTTATTAAAGTGTCATTTAATTTTGATGGTACCACACGCAAAAACATATTTTTATCATATCAAGCATTATAATGAAATGTAATAATACAATTTTTCTTTAAAGTTCGCTTCATGCAAATAGTTAGATAAAGCTAATTAACGCCAACTGCAGGGTGTCCAAAAACGTGATATATCGGTGTTTGCCAAAATGTATCACAATGAATTACAGATCGATGTCAATGAATTACTAATATTTTCTAGCAGAATGGCTAACTTAGATGTAGAAACTTATTTCATTAAAATCAGTCTCACTGTCCTAGAGTCATGGGTTATTTTGTTATTTTGTTTGGGAGTTATTTTTGAACTTGCTTCAAAGACAAAGAAGTTTAGCAATGTCGATAATATTTTCCTTAACCCTAATTTAACTGGGGGGGGGTGTTTTCCACCCCCTGTCGGTTTTTTGCAGAGCATTTATTAACAGCAAAGGCTATGACTCTCTAACTTTCTGACAACTACTAATTATCTATTAGCTACATTTTGACAATAAAATTTTTGAACAATAGGAGTCACGTGACAGATGACAATACCATATTTAGAAGATGGTAATGAGAAAATCAATGTTTTTTATATTTTTACAACCAGCATTAGTTTCAAATGTGGATTATAATAAATTAAAAGAATCAGAAAACAAGGAGCTTTCATTTGTTATCAAGAACAATGGAATTTGCTGACATCAGCATTTTTAATGATGACGTGGTATGTGCCGCCTTTTGGGTCAATTTTGCAAAATTGGAAGCTTTTGCCAGCGGAAGTTGTAGAAAATGCGTAGGATTGCGTTTTGCAATACATTTAAAGTATTTTTAGCAAGTTTTGTATCAATTTTTGGTCGTAAAACCCACTTCGTGATTGTGACGTCATCAATATTTGTCATTTTCTTCAAAAATAACTGTCTAAAAACACCTTTAGGTATTATTTTTGAATTAGGAATGAATAATATAGCAAATATGATGAAAAATATCGAATTATAGGATATTTTTTCCGTTTTTAGAACGAATTAGCTGGAGAAACTTATATTTTGACATTTTTCAACATTATGACGTCGTAGTGACGTCATCTAATGAGATGGCCACACCCAAAGTTGCCAATCAGTAAAGAATGGTCAGTACTACGCCCTTGCCAAGTTTGAATGATTTCCCATTAGTCTAAGGCGATTTATGGAGGGGGTGGAAAGCACCCCCCCGGCTATATTAGTTAAAAAAAAACCCGGTTAAATTAGGGTTAAAGACCCTGTGCTCCCCAAGATCCTTCATACTGTATGAAAGTCGTTTTGGCCTATCAATCGTGAAACTGTATTGTCTTTTCAATCTTCAAATGAACGTTGTTATGCCATCGCTTTTGAACTGAAACAAAAGACATTCCTGAAAATAATTTGAAGGATTAGGAAGCTTTTGTTCCTCGCAGCTATCTATGTTCTCACTATTGTGTGTTATAATATGTTGCTTACGGCCATATGATGTTTTGATGGTTCGTGCGCGTGCATAGGATCATGGGGAGCACAGGGTCTTTAAGTTACAGCTAATGAGCAAAAACAAATTACAAATATCTGTCTCTGACATGTAAAAGTATCTCAGTTGTTTATTTACGTTCTTTAGAAGATAAATGATTCGATTGTTATAATTCTAAACCAGAAAACCGGACAAAATCTGATGGTATATTTTGTAAGACTTTCAAAAACAGCTTAAGTATTCTCCAGAATTCTACAGGGTGTTTCAGAAAAAACGCAACCCAACTAAGATTGAAAATTTAGGAAAAATGATAAGATTTGGATGGATTTAATGGATACCATCAGAAAGCACGCTCTATCTTCTTTCCAAATGATATCTAGTTTGGATGCATTAATGGAATTATTGAATTTAGCAAGTATGCCCTATTTTAGATGAAGTATGCTGTAAGAGCAAAATCAAGACCTTTTTTACAGTTAAATGTTACAAACCACATTTGTAAAATTACTTCAGGCATAGAAGCACTTGAAGTGATGCCCTTAGGTAGGAAACATACAAATTTACTCCCATGAGATGCATTTATTAAAAATAATAAAATAAGCTCTCACAAAGATGAGTCTTCGCCTTCGTGGTATCGTCTCGTCTTGTTCTTTGTTTGCAAATTTGTTGTTATTCTTAATTATAGTGTAATATATTCTTTTTTGTGAGGTTTTTATTAGATTGTAATTGTCGACTGCACTAGAGATGTAGCCTGGCCTTCCTCTCCTTTTCCCTCCTCTGCACTGTAGAGTCTGCACGCAGGCTATAGAGATGAGGCAGGGAAAACATTACAAGATTCCTTGCGTTCTCTCAACCCCAATCCCGATACCGCCAATAACGAATCCCTGATTCATTGGTGGGTGAGCTTTCTCTTTCATTGCGAAATGCATTTGGGCGCATGGTAAGAGTTTCCAGCTGCGTCATTTTTAGTGTAGTCGTCTATCGTATTCACTGTAGAGTTTCTTTTAGCGTAAAGTAGGGTACAAAGTCTGTAATGTAATTGAATTGGTTTATAAACAAATTCGCCTATATAAATGTACTACCACTTTCCTGCATCTAAAATAGGGTATACTTACTAAAATGTCAATTAAGTGATGAATAATTCAATTAATGTGCCCAAACTGGATATCATTAGAAAGAAGATAGATTTTGCTTTCAGATGGTATGCGTCAAATTAATTCAAATATCATTATTTTCCGAAACATCTTGAAAAAAGTGGATTGCGTTTCTTTAACCCTATTTTAACAGGGGGGCATTTTTCGCCCCCTACCAAACTTATTTAATAGTTCTTAGACGATGATACCTATAACACTGCAACTTCTTGACTTTTGTGGAAATTTCATTGGCAATCAAAATATCGAAATTTGAATGCCAATTGTTTCGCCACATGACCACTAGATGCCCTTATTTGGAGACAGGTCACAAAGAAAATCATTACAATGGCTCTAATTTCATTCACTGTACTCGAATCTCAACAAGATATATACCATTCGATTTTTCTCGATGAGTACTTTCATTTGATATATAATTTATCTATATTTGCCGACACCAGCAATTTTTAAATTGTATGACGTCACCAATCTTGATGACGTCATATTCATAATTTGTTAGTAATTTTTGTATGACAAATTATGGAATTATTTCAAATATTGATGAAGATGCTTGATTTCATCAAGTAAATGCGAAATTGATGGTGTTTAATCATCATTATTGCGGTAAGAACTTTGCATTGAATCTTATTGTCCTTAATTAATTAGTCAATCAATTAGAAACCAAAAATATTGATATACAACTACAAGAAACTGCAAAGTAAGGATATCAAGCAGGTATTTAAATACTTTTATATTGAAGCAACCCAGTTATTTAATAAAAATAGACCATTTTGTGATAGTAGCTCGATTTCGTCAACATTTTCATTGTTTTTGGTTGCTTAGCAACCAGTCACGTAACTACAAACTAATTAATGCTATTTTTGGATTCTCCTTTATTCAATTATGATACAGTGCAAGTACCATTATCATAACTATTATAGTTGCGGAGATAAATCGATAGGAATTTAGCCGGTTAAAATAGGGTTAACACCGTGTAGAACGGTATGATCGATTTTACGGCAATAAATTTATAAATCTAAGTTAGTATTTTTGCTACAAGGTGACTGGTAATTTAATGAAATCAGTGCATAACTGATAATGGTACATTTCAGCAAACGCCGATACATCATTTTGGAACACCCGATACTTACACCTATTTTACAGTGTCATGTGACAAATAATAAAATATGTTTAAATGTATAAATATAAAAAAAAATCCTCATGGAAATGTCAATAAATATTTTGCAGTTGCAACTGTCTCCAGGGCCGATGCCAGTGGGGGGGCCGGGGGCGGAGCGCTCCCCCCCCAGCAGGCCGTTCGTTGGAAATTTCACTCTACCTGTCGGATTTTTTCGTGATTTTGAAGGTCCACATTTAAAGATTTTGTCTGAGAAATGATGCATTGGACACAAATTTATTAACGTTCGAGGATAAATGACGACATGAATTTTGAATCTGCAGAATCTTATTGCTTCATATTCACTATATTTGAAGGGTTCAAGGTTGGATTGCAAAATAATTCCAAATTTTCGTTATTGAAGGAGTACGTCAGTCAATTCACGCATGATTTTAACGTATGTCCCTACAACTGGTGTTGTTGCTGTTGTTGTTGTTGTTGCTTTTTTCGTCGGAAAAATTTGGTTCTTTGCCCCCCTACGAATTCATGGCTGGTATCGGCCCTGACTGTCTCCTTTCCAATGTCTTATTTGCTTTTTGATACAAGTTTGCAATGCAAGGCTTTCTTGATTTTTTAATGACTCAGGTAAGGCGTGAAATAGCCGTTGGCCGGGAAAACCTACAGTTTCGATTCCAAAGTTTGATGTTTTATTCACTTGGAAGCTATTTTGAATGCTTGGCAAAGGATTAAACATTTTGTAGCTTTGGAATGATGAAAGTGCATCGTTTATCTTATAACAAAATACCATTTTTAAATGTGTAAATATATTCGTTTATTCTACTGCATTGTTGACGTAAGTATGGTATGACTACCTTAGTGAAATCAATTTTCGTATCAAGTCATCCTATCACTATACAAAAATCTATGATGCATTGAAGTCGGTGAAATTTAAGAAACTGCAAAACTTTAAGCTGAATTTCCATAAGTTGCAAAATGTTGCTCGCGGTACATTTTCTACTGATTTGATTGGCTAACTCTGAAGCGACGTCAATCAAAGAGCGAAATCATTCGTTGCTGTACAATAGAAATGTCGCGCGCTCGATACTTTGCACCTTGTGGAAATCCAGCTTTACTCTGCTGTACATCAACTCAAATATCTCTCATAATTCAAATGGACCTTACTGTGTGCTCTCCCCTTTTTCTTATCTAATTGATACCGGACATACCTGCTGCTCCATATGGATACGGTATTCGGATGCCATAAGGAATTCTCGCTGCAGATGATGCTGCTATCATTATGAAAGAGAATGTTGCCAGTGACAACGTGAAGGCCATCGTACCTTGAAAGAACAAAAGAGAGAGAGAGAGAGATTAAAAACACTGGAGTAAGAACGCGTTAGAATTGAGATAATGCACTTTCTAAACTCACTTTAAACTCAATTTTGCGTTAGTTATTGCTTCCAAATGGAATCAAAACTTTTCGATTCCGGCCAAATACATTGTGAAATCTTCAAAGGCGCTGATAAAATGTCAAAATAAGGCAAAAATAATGTTTACCCTTTTCCGTCTCATTCCTAATGCATTTTTAACGCGTTTTTACTCCAGTGTGAACTTGGCATTGAGTCCATATAAATACATGAGAGTATACGCTATCCTGAATTTTTGCTGACAAACTGCTGATGGCCCTTTGTTATCGCACAATAGCGGTAACGTCAATAGAAATGGGGAAAAAAGACTTCTTAAGCCTTCCAATATTTTCAGGATCCTTCCAATATTTTCAGGAATTTCTTTGGTTTAATTTTAATAGCGATAAAATGACAAATTTTGTTTGATGATTGAAAGAAGTTGATATTGGTCATGAGCTGGCTATTTCTGCAAACTCAATGCCTTAAAGGACAGCAATCAACACTCACTATAAATACAGATATTTATAAGACAAAAAAGATAAGTTCAGAAAAACTTGAATCTTTTGCAAGAGTTGATGAAGAAGAACTTGATTTGATTATGGGTAGTCAGATACATTTCGTCTTCCGTTGGACAAATGCGAATAAGTCATCTTCTTGTATTGACTTGTTCATGGTTAGCAGAAAAGACATTTGTGTCATCAACCACGTTGAAATTAAAAATCTTAATAATGTACGGTACAAACAAAGAATATATGTACTAAGTTGCTGTTCGTTATTGGTAACGCTCCGGTCAAGCTCCGGTCAAGCGATGCCAATATTTCACTGAAAGTCATCCAATATTTGTTGGCTGTTGCTCACTGAGTAGGTGGTCAAATGGAGTCAAAATTTGACTGAACAGTGCTCAACAATTCTTGGCTGTTTCTCAGTAGTGTGGGCTCTAGAAGCCGATTGGTGAAAAGCAATGGCTGCCAAATTTTAGTTCTGTTTGGAGACGTGCAGTAAGTTTTGAATAAGACTCAGGAAACGTTTTTCTCCACACATTTTGCCATGTGTAAATGGATTCAGGGACATCTTTTAAATATTTAAGCATACAAATTTAACCTACGGACTTGCCGGAGATTTATGCAGCATCAGACGATATACTACCAACAGCATTTCGGGTACTTTATAATTTGAGTGGGAAGGAAGGTAGTGGTTAAGGCTAGAAATCGCGATAGCTGAGGTCATTTCTGCGTTTCGTGGAGCTAAAACCTTGAATAAACTAGACTGAGAAACTTAGTCCCATCGATCCAGTCACTAAAAAACCTGTCGCTTTGAACTGAGAATATTCAAGAAAAGCAATCATGCTATTCTGATCTTTCCCCTTTTCCTTTAGCATTTATATAGATTATTTGACGAGCGTTGTAAATGATGAATATGATTAAAATTTCTTGCTCCGATTATGTTTTGCTGGGACAATTGGAAAACAGTTATTTTAATCTTGATCTTAACTGAATTGTATCACTGAAAATAATTAGACCAAATAAGAACCATCAGTGAACTATGCAAACTCTTATTAGAACCCCACATTCCCAAAGAAGACACAATGTTGGGTTAACCAGTAGACTTTTGACGTAGCTTTCTGGAAAAACGTTAGATTGAATAAAAAGAAATTTAATTATCACCTTTCCGTGTGGCAGTAGTTTTGGTATCACACCTTCCTGTGGTATATGATCGTTAATGAAGTAGAGACCAAAGTTTTTGAAGGCAAGTGGGAAGGATGTTGACTCATGCTTTCACTGAATGTTTTTGTAAGTACAGCCTTTTGATGGTATCAGAAACAAAATTGTAGTTTTCCAGAACAGATGGGTCATATCTATAAAAAGATATTCTTTCTTTGGATTAAATGAATTTAAAGTACTTTAAATGCTTTACTGTACTTCTGCAAGAGAATTTTGATATCTTCAATAGTACAAGACCTACTCTACTAAGCCCTTTTCTTTTTATTTCAACTACTGTTGAGTTTGTGACGTCATGAAATTATTGAATGTTACACCAGAATAGCTACAGTCTTCTGCTTACAACCATATTGTAGACCTCCATGGTTTACGGTTTTCCTGAAAATCATACCAATAGGCAATAGACCGTTTTGCTATGCTAAAGAAGAATTTGGATCGAGCGACATCGGACGAACTTTTAAATGTGCAGAACAGTGATAGAAACTAGAACACCACTCAATTGAACATTTCGTAGACAAATGTACACAAATATCGCTCGATCCAGACTCTTTAGTAGTATAGTAAAAAGGTTTATTGTCATTAACTTAGAACTACAATGGTTTAAATTTATTCAGAACTTTCCATAATTGTTTTCATAAAGCGAAAAGACGCAGTAAATTTTCAAGAAATAAAGAATCGCTACTGTAGACTTAACAGTAGAGCACTTAAAGTTCCTGTCAAATTAGCCAATCCAAAGAAAGATCAAATAGACCTTTTCACGGAAAGAAAAGCATGCTGGGAAAATGGGGGAGATTTCGAGATTTCGACACCACGCAGCTTCGAATTTCGCAATGTTTTGCGAGGCTTATTTTCGCAACAAAACCTCTCTCCTAAGCACGAACTAAAATATTAGATATCTTGTGTGCATATAGATAAACTCCTCAGACTTCAGAGATTATGAAATTGAAATGCACTCTTGGATCTGCCTCCTTCCAATCTTTTTATATGACGAGAAAGAAACCCGGTGCAGTCTCGAAAATCGTAAAATCATGCTTAGGCCCTCGTGACCAAGCGCCACATATATGCTCATAATTTCACGATATATGCGGTAAATCAACTGAAATTCAAAATGAAAGCACCTCATTCGTCTCTGAAAATGGATATAAATTTACAAGCTGCTACCTAAACGCAAACCAGTACAGGGAGCTCAGACAGCTCAGATCGCAGGTCCTCCTTCCCGATAAAAAAATTCGAGTAAAGTGATCTTCGATCATCTGAGTTCAATTTTCTTACAAAGCAAAAGAAGCCCTTTAATAGCCCATTTTTTCATTCACATATTGTTCACAGGTATATTTTCTACCATTTCTTCGATATTTCTAGCAACCACCAACTTTGAAACATTTTTTTGAGAGAAGAACTTTAGCTCCTAAATCCAAGTTCGGCCTATCCCCTGTTCCTGAGAGAGAAATTTTAGGCATTGTCTCTTCATTCATTCCTCATGTGCAATTTAAACAAAATATAAATCCATTATACCAATTTAGGGTCAAATTTTCCAGGGGTTCCATCCTCTTTAGTAAAGAAAGAACAGATTCTTGAATTTATTTTTATTTAGCTTCGCTGCGGCATGATGTTTGTGATTGTGATTGCCTCAATCTGTTTTAGACAGGACTTCTCATTCTGCTCGTCTGTGCGCTTGTCCCTTGGTTCAATGTAGCGACCAACAGTCAACATGAATTTCCAAAAAGTTGAACAAAGAAATATAGAGAATTTAAAGATCTACAAACCTTCTTTCTTGTAAAATTTTCCAAGAACATTTATGTCATGTTTATTGAAGATAATCTGAAAGATCTGGCACTCGAAAACCAACACGTTGTTTACTGAGCAAAGCAAGACGAAGCAGAATCGATGGCAGTAATTATTACTCTGTCCGTTTTGANCGTTTAGGTAGCAGCTTGTAAATTTATATCCATTTTCAGAGACGAATGAGGTGCTTTCATTTTGAATTTCAGTTGATTTACCGCATATATCGTGAAATTATGAGCATATATGTGGTGCTTAGTCACGAGGGCCTAAGCATGATTTTACGATTTTCGAGACTGCACCGGGTTTCTTTCTCGTCATATAAAAAGATTGGAAGGAGGCAGATCCAAGAGTTCATTTCAATTTTTATAATCTCTGAAGTCTGAGGAGTTTATCTATATGCACACAAGATATCTAATATTTTATTTCGTGCTTAGGAGAGAGGTTTTGTTGCGAAAATAAGCCTCGCAAAACATTGCGAAATTCGAAGCTGCGTGGTGTCGAAATCTCGAAATCTCCCCCATTACCCAGCATGCTTTTCTTTCCGTGAAAAGGTCTATTGCCTTTTAGAAGATTTCTTTATAGATGAGACGCTTATGCTGATTTTGCTGCGATTCCATCATTCTATTTTCCCAACTGCCTGTTCATATCACAACTAAGTTCACGTTTATCATTCAAACTTCAATAATTAATGTTATTACTTTATTTGTTATTTCTTCTAAGTCTTCCTTTGGGTCAAAGGGCCAGTAGTCAAGTTCCACACCTTGTTTCGGATGCTTTGATAGTAGATTTATTTCTATCTAGCATCAAAATGTAGTTTTTAGGCACACATATCGAAGAAGTGTCCTGCTCCTTCCCCTTGATGTGACCACGATGAAGCCTTTAGCCTGGAATTACAGGGAGTTGACGACTCTCCTCGTTCTAGTTAGCAGGTTTGTCAGAGCAGGGACTTAACAGATTGGTAGTCAACCACCCCTATCACTGAGCCACCCTTGCACCGAAACGAAACTGATTTTTTATTAGAGGAAATTCTTATGGTTATTTTCTTGAAGTTGGTAGTTTACATCAAGAGATAAAATAGTCAGACGGAAATCTAATTTATCTTGGCTACCATGAGGTAGATAAGAAAAGTTCCTGTCGCCCTTGGTTAAAAAGGAGGCCAAAGAACCATTATCAATTTGTCCGTGGTTAACAAAGTTAACGGTTTAAGATTGTCAAGCCAAATGATAAGAAAAGACCAAGGTTCAAAAGCTTTAACAATCTCACTTCTTGTCGAAAAAGTTAAATCGAAATCATAAAATATCAGTCACAATCTATCGAATCTTTAGGTGGACAATGTAATGTAGGGGGAATGTAGGAAGAAGTCTTTAATCACCTCAAATGTTTGTGCGTATTAATTTTGAGGTAGAAATTTTTGCAAAATGATGCCAATCATTAAATTCCGATTTAGACAAGGCCACCTACCTTGTCTGAAATGATTTCTTGTGAGATGCACAACACGGCATAGGCTCGCATAAAAGTGTTCATTCCAAGACGAAGTGCAAGCCACAAAGGAGAGGAGCTCTTATAGCCGAACTGATACGAATTTACCATTCTTAAATCCACGTGGTGGCTGCTTAAAACAATTTTCTGTGGCCGGGAATTTAGATTTTCTAATTTCGTCTCAATAAACGTTTTCAGCATCGCTAGTCTTCAGTCTGGTTAAAAAAAAACGCGTTTATCTCCTCCGCAACATCGACGACTGGGAACCAGGCTGGCTAGTCTTGTGTATAATTTTACTTCATGAAACAATTCATCCCAAGATTTAGGATCGTTCTTTATTCGTAATTCTTTCAAATATGTACCGGGTGTCCCAAAATGATGTATCGGCATCTACAAAAATTTACTGTCATGAATTAGGCTCCGATTAGAATGAAATACCAGTATAGGGCTTAAATCTTTAAAAAGGTGATTTTGAGGCAGAAAATTTCGAGGTGGATATTTCTAGATATCTTGATTATTTTCAAAATGACGGCATTTATGATATTTGAGGCTGTGACGTCATCAAAAATCAAAATCCTAAACCAGAAGAGCGACAGATTTCTGCTTGCGACCATATTTTAGACCTTCGTAAACTATGGTTTTATTGAAGATTGTATCATTTTTTCTCTACTGATTTAGGATTTAAGACGATTATAATTTTTTCAAAATGTTCCATGAATTCTGTTAAAAAACTTATAACTGCCGCCATTTTGAAACTAAGCAAGATATCAAAAGATTTCCACGGCAGATTTACAGCAAAGTACCCTAAGTTCCGTTCAAGCCATTAATTCGGAGAAAAATGTAAAAGAATTTTACACCCACCTTTTTAAATATTTGAAAGATTTGAGCCCTATGCTTGAAATACCAACCATTTGTAGCAAAAAGGCTGATTTCTTTAAACTTAACCATTTCTTACTAGAGTTCTGGGCAATTTAATTGGAAGCTAATTCTGAAAAGCCTTGAGAAAAGCTACCAAGTACGATCAAATTTTGTCCCGTTTTCAGCTTTAATAAGATGACGATTGCATCAATTATCTTCCAACGAACTTGACTAAGCAACTCATATACCGGGTGAGTCAGAAAAAAACGTGGGGTGTTTGGCAATTTTTATTGATGTAGTTTAATTCGCAAATTCGTTTCTTTAAAGTTAGTTTCATAAAAGAAAAGCTAACTTAGATGTGAAAATTTGTTTGATCGAAATCGGTCTTTCCGTTCCAGAATTACGAGCGATTTTAGTAAAATGGTGTTTCGCAAGATTGCTGAAATAGGCCTTCAATTAGATTCATATTCATGTACGCGTGACCTTCTAAACCATGACAAAGATAGTGGTTCTCTATCAAAAAATTGAAAAAACGCATGCATTGTGCTAGAGCACAAAAAGAAAAACTAATGTTACTTATGTTGTATCTCTTGGGGACTAGTCATTTAAATTGTCATTGTTAGCAAGCTTTTAGTTTCTTTTACTAGCGATATTATTCACCAAAATGGCTATATCACAAAATTGCAAATAAATAAGGAAAGAAATCACCGATTTTAACAAACTAAATTTCTATAACTAATTCAGGCTTTCTTCTGCAATATAAAATTTCAACACTCCCGATTTAACTCGTTCTTCACCGGAATATGGCTTGTTAAATGCCTCAGGTTTTTCTGACTCACCCGGTACATGTAAGAGGCACATATTTCTCATTAGTTTTTGCTCCTTGGAGGATGAAAATGCTTTCTTTCTTTCTTTCTTTCTTCCTTTTTCGTAGCTGATACTTGAGAAAAGCGCTATCGATTTATTTTAGTTCCCTTCAAAGTATGTTCGAAAATAACTCCCCAGCAAAATTTCTCAAAAACGAATGTTTTGATATAAATGAAATAAGGATTTCCTGAAAGCTCGATTCGTGTGATTTCACTCGATGTATAATTTTTGCAAATAGATCCCTAAGCAATTTGCGGACCAAGAAAAAGTAGGAACTGGTCAGAAAAGGTAGCGCGTCCTTTCAACATTGTTCGAATTGTACCGCAAAAAGTATGTATGGCCTCAACGGCTCTTGAAAACTATCAAAAGAACGCAAGAGCAAAATTTTGATCGATTCACATCAACATAAGCAGGGATGTATGTCGATTGTATATAATTAACTGCGTAGAAAGTGCACAGCATACTTAGGCATGTAAAAGAAATTGGGATCAAACTGATTCAAACGAGATAGGTAGTCATGTAAAAGAAATTGGGATCAAACTGATTCAAATGAGATAGGTAGTCATGTAAAAGAAATTGGGATCAAACTGATTCAAATGAGATAGGTAGTCATGTAAAAGAAATTGGGATCAAACTGATTCAAATGAGATAGGTAGTCATGTAAAAGAAATTGGGATCAAACTGATTCAAATGAGATAGGTAGTCATGTAAAAGAAATTGGGATCAAACTGATTCAAATGAGATAGGTAGTCATGTAAAAGAAATTGGGATCAAACTGATTCAAACGAGATAGGTNTCATGTACAAGAAACTGGGATCAAACTGATTCAAAGGAGATAGGTAGTCATGTAAAAGAAATTGGGATCAAACTGATTCAAATGAGATAGGTAGTCATGTAAAAGAAATTGGGATCAAACTGATTCAAACGAGACAGGTAGTCATGTAAAAGAAATTGGGATCAAACTGATTCAAATGAGATAGGTAGTCATGTAAAAGAAATTGGGATCAAACTGATTCAAACGAGATAGGTAGTCATGTAAAAGAAATAGGTTGCCTTGCAAAGTCCAGTAAGCACATAAAGCATTTTGGTCTCAATGGTGCTGCGAAATCCTTGGAGCTGTCTATAAACCCAGCTAAATTTATAACAAAACAATGTATTTTTCTACATCTGCATCGTTCAGGGACCAGTTCTCATGTTCTTTGCTCTGGCTAAGGGTTAGTCCATCAGTATTATGCAAAGTAGTGCTACCCTCCTGTGGCACAGATGTTACCACAACGAAACACAAAAATGGCTCCTATACTCTCTGAAAAGCCAGATAACTGATAGACCTCAGATTTCTCTTATTGCTCTATTGTGCTTGAGTGTTGCAGAAGATCAGTCACGTTGAATTTTTAAAATCTTAATATCGCGGCTCGCTTTCTGGCGGAGAGCTTTCTTCCAATGGTGGTAGCTCACTCATTACAAAATTATATCAGCAAGGATTTAACAATTGCTCCGTCTGAGGCTCAAACTAAATTCTAGACGACTAACCAGAAAATGTCATATCTTAGGGCAGAATACACAATTAGTACCTCTTAAGGATCATGAAAAGGGGTCGCCGACTCGATTAGCGTTTAGCTAGTTCTGCGATCCCAGGGCTTGGCACTAAAAACCACAACTTCACATTCACTTTCACCTTCACATACACTTGCAATGTTGGTAGATGTGTAAAATACCACTTCCCTTTCCAAAAAGGCTCATGATTTATGATTGGCAAACAACTCTGCCTTATTTAGGTAGAAATTTTCCCCAGAACGCCTCTTTGTCTGCCAAATTGTTGCTTGCCTGGAATATTTCTATGATTGCGGCAAACACCCACATGATTTGTTCTTTCTGTGAAACGCTACAGGCTTTCAAACGTCTGAACATTTTTCTGACTCACCCGGTAGCAATCTGTTTAAATTTTGTGTTTATGCTCCATGTCCACCAAATTGACTACAGAGATCTGAGAGAGTACATTAATACTTTTGACCCAAAGTAGGATTTTAGAGGTCATCATATCGTGACAACTTGTGAACTAATTTGGATATGTATTTTTGCAAATATGTGGACACGGTCTAGATTTTGCGAAGTTGAATAGTTCTTGATAAAACATTTCGAACAATGTATGAGTAGTATCGCCATTATCGCCAATCGTCCATTACCGCCATTTATTCTTTTAAGTCCGAAAAAGAGCATGGGTAACGTGAAAATTATAAGCGTGGAAAAGTACTTTGCTTCCGCCATTATCGCACCAATTTGGAACATGTTCATTGCTTGTTGTGTAACTACAGAGGTAGATTTAGCTATTTTTGTATAACCTGCATGTTATGATGATGTTCCCTGTCTAATAGTTTCTATGTCACAGCAAAGGCTGTCTTTTTATATGCATGATATTGCAACTATGCCATTGCTTCGAATTAGACTTACTACTAAAAGAGCCCATTTTATCTATACAACCACAACAATAGCTACCTATCTATCACCACTCAACAAAGTCTCATCCACAAACTGTTCAAAAACACGAGCAATGAATTTTGTGCCTTAGGAGAGCGTTGGCGAGAATGCGAAGCAAAACTTCTTCCGAGCACTAGTTGGTGCACAAACAATAACGTCTGAAGATTTTGAGACAAAAAAACCCCAAATATCTTTTTACGTTACATTTGTCTTTAATAGCATTAATGTTCCCATCTTTGTGCATTTTGTTTGTAGATCGAAGCAAGACTTTTTCATAAAATGCTTGAGAATAACCTCGAGTTTGCTTGCAATTTTTATCCAAACATGTTATCGAGAGTTATTACCACTCAAGAAACTTCAGTCGTTTTTCCAGGTTTTTGGACATTAGGATGACGATGCCTGAGCGAATAGGAAAATTTAGTTCGATAATGTTGAACAATTTAGGTCATAAGTCTACTACATAGGCAAGAAAGTAGTTTTCACAACAAAAATACCAAGCAACTAGGTATTTAACGGTTCTCCAGAACATTAAAGAGTTTACGAAACCACGACACCAACTGCAACTGCAACGGCAACGCAATGTTGCTTTGTTTCAGAACATCAGCTTGAAAAGATGCCTTGTTTTTCTTGCGAATTTGTTTCCCTTGATTGACTATGAAGTTCTCATTGTCAATTGCACAACTTGGAAATCCCACCTCTGTCGTTCTGTACTTCAGATCTAGGCCTCCGAGGTAAAACTCACTCATTTTAAATGTTAATTTTAAAGGACAAAATGATAGTTCGCAGGCAGGTATTTAACACAAGTAGGAGGTTTTGTCTTGGCCTTTTCAATGATATGTAAAAAGTAGCGTATAGGAAACAATACTTTATATTGTTTGTACACAAGTTGACGTTCTGATTGGCGTTGCCGTCCTGGTTCGTAAACTCTCTATTATCCTTCGCTTACTAGTCCTGACATCCATCCCACTTGCGATGACCTTTCTCCAAAAACTATCCTTGTTCTACAGACGATAAAAGTTGGGTCGTCACCACAAAATCATCGTGGGCAATATTTGGTGATTCAGTTCTATTTGAACATTAGCAGGTCACGAGTTTAAATGACTCTAAGGCTTAAACTTAGAATCATATCAAGTATTCAGAAATCTCTCTTTCTCATGGTCTTCAAAAGCAACATCTTAACCTATCTGGAATGGGGGGGGGGGCTGAATTCAGCTTAGTCTTAGTTTTTTCTCTGCCTTTCTTTCGGCTAAATTTCGAGCTTTTTAGTTTAGCTTTCGTGACTTTTCTTAAATACATTTTTAGCATCTTTTCCCTCGAAATTGATCAAAATATCTCATATCATTTTGAGAAAATAACTATTTTCTCAGATGGTAGTTTTGAAATTCTATGTGTTTACGGTCAAACCTTTATAACTTCAAAATAAGATAAAAGTTGACAGAAATACGATAGTGGAACCAACTTTTCATAGTAATTAGAACTCAATAATAGAATATGAGAAATATAATTACTCGTTTATTATTTCAAGATATGATGTCACTGATCTCGTCATAGTTTTAATAAATAAATGTAGGTAATAATTATAAGTTTGCAAAATTCATAATTTGAGCACAAAGTCATGCTTTGGTACAAATTTAGTCTTTTTACTGCAAAATGTCAGTATGTTATCTCTTTTGAAACAAAATTTTCGCTATCTATTTTGTTTGCCAAAAAACAAAGAACAATGATGACATCATCGAGTATACAACAAATAGAGTAAAATGAATTGCATACTCGGATTCTCCACATAAAAGTAAATAAGATCAGCCAGTCATGAAGCTTTTATCTCTACTCAGTTCTGATTTATTGAAGGGGGCTAATCAAACCCCCACCCCCGGCCCTGGAGATATCAAAAATCGCCCGGTCCAGATAGGGCTAAACCCTGAATAGTAAGACAAAAAGGGTTGACATTGAGGAATGCTTCGAAAACATATTGAAAGCTCTCTCGTCAGACATTATTCAAGAGAACTTTCAAAAACAGAGAGGCTTTCAAAGATGTTAAATGTGCTCAAGAATGCTTTCTTTCAATCTTCCGGCAACATCTGCAGGTGGAAGTTATGAAATATGTGAATGTGGTTTTGTGAATTATATCAATCTTTCTGCAACAAATTAACCATTTTGTTATGCTTTGATTGACACCCCGCTGCAAAGTTATTATCGATTGCAAACAAAGCAAATTATGCGCCCCATTAGTCAAGCCGCAAGTGTAAATAAACCAATGTGAACACATGCCCTGAAACTTAGATGACTAAAAGCTCAGAATTGAGCATATGTGTCAATCATGCATCTAAATTGGAAATTGTGCACAGAGTTTGAAATACGCAANCCTCTGAAAACTTTAGTTTACTGGTGAATTTCTTCAAAAATGCTTGCTTTAATGTCAGTCACAGAGTGACCTCTTCCACTTGCAAAGGTTTTCAATTAATAAAAGTTCGTTTTTATGTCCATTATAGACTGCAGTCTGGTGATTATGAGCATATGTGTCTGTCATGAGGTGAGGTATGTAGGTCTTACTTTTCAAAGTTGGTTTGAAAGAATTAATACACGTTCAAACCGCCATCTGCAAAATCCGAGATCAACTAATGAACGGGAGCTTACAGGACACCGGCACAGCCAAGTGGTCTATCTCCTTCGTGAATACTTGCCCGACAATCAAATAATTTGATGAATCCTGAAAATTTTGCTTCGATTTTAAGATTCTTCAAATTTTTTGATGTGCGTTACACTTTCTTGCTCTTTAATAAGAATTCTAACGAAACAGCATGTCAGTGACAAAGCAAACAAAAATGGAAATAAAAAGAACAGTCGAAGATAAGGGAAATCCACTCATTTTTTGGTGCATTTTCCAAAGCTTCGTTCCTCAAAGAAGAATTAATTATTGTCCGAGTTCTTGCAAATATCAATAGGGATGACTTGAGTTTTTCTTGACGCAAATTTCTTCCAGATTGTGATATTGAAGGAAATTTTCAGTTCAAGAACACTTAGGGTTCTCAGCAAAAGAAGGTAGTCTTTAATCAAATCTCGTAGGCGTAAAAGAAAAATGTGACCTGAAGCAACACTTTATAACTAATCTTGCCTTCTGTTTTCATAACTTTTGCTATTTTTGTGAAACTGATTGGCTACGCGGTCATTTATATCAAGTTGTAAAAGGCGCCATTGACTTATCAAGTTCCGCTGAAAATAGTGGCTGTTGTCAAAGTGTCACATGCAACGAGACCTTCATTGCTAGATACCTTTATATCTAAGATATCTGACGTCGAAGATATATATTGTCAAATATGTGATTAAGCCTGAAAGGTTAAAAAAGAATTTAACACTACATTCTCAATAATGGGGGTCGAAGAACCTTTAGTGACATTTCCTGGCAGAGTTCTGGGGCACAGAATACTGGGTCAAAAGTCTTGTCTTTAGATAGAGCTGAGAGTTCTGAACATGTGTTTGAGCAGGTCTGAATATAACTGAGCATTACATTATTAACTATTGTTCTCGTAGTGAAAAGAATTTCATTTTATTAGCTATTTCAAGAAATATTGCTAACGTTGTAACTACACTATAACGTAATTCTCAAGTTATAACTACTTCCTGTATAATTTATGTTCTCAGAAGAACTTTCTGTGGGCCGAGAATTTTGATTTTTTGTACTGTTGATAGATTGTTTTCAAAGTAGGACTTTTTGAAGTAAGCATTTTTGATAGAAAGTCATTATCATATTGCTTCGGTGTGAAGTGCCGCTAAGGACTCTACAGTTACCATCTGGTTTCACAACGAATGAATCCAATAAAAATCTGCTTTTCTACCATTGTTAACTGTTTCGAACAGCGTTTCACAGTTAGCGTAGAATTCCCTATAGGGTAGTCTTTTTGAAAAGTAGGTCGGGGTTTGACACTCAAAGAACCATTATCTTGGACCATTGGCAAATGAGAATCTGTTAAAACCATCATTACGTCATAAGGGCTGTGACCACCAACGAGCTTCATTATTTATAACATGAAAGAAGAACACCAAACTGCTGCCAAGTTTTTGTTAACTCAAAACAGTCAAAAGATATGCTGTCAGATCACACAGTTGAAACGGATAAGAACATCGTATCTTATCTCATAACCTTGGCGTTAGATTTATTCAGTTATGTCCCCAGCTAAATGTTTAAATATTCCAAAGGGGCTGATATGATCATATGTATTTTATATATTTCATATTTAATTATTCTAGGAAGGGTTACCCTTCAGCAGGAGCTGGTTTTCAAGGGGCCCTCCGATAAAAACATTTAAAAACAATCTAAGAAAAATACTATTATAAAACTATCAATTAAGTCAAACTATAAAACCCTATTTACAATCTTTAAAACCTATATACAATAATGTCAAAAACTTACAGCCAAAAGAAAAGAAATCCTCATCTCTAAATAATTTTCTTAAAACTATACAGGGAGGATGCCTGCTTAGACTCGCCTGAAAGGCTATTTCATAGTCTTGCGCTTGCACCTCTATAAGAAAAACATCTCTGGCCATTTGATGACCTTTAATTGTAAACTCAAGTCCGTGGGTACACAGGTCAGATAAAAATTGTTTACGCAGAATTGCTGCTTAATTTTTCTACTCCTGTTTCAGCTTGACTGATGCAAGTCTCAAATGAAAACCATTCCAGTTTAGTGTGCTATGAGGCGGATATTGTTTGTTGTGGCATTTCACAGTTGTGCATTCTGACAGAGAAACCGACTCCTTACGGGTGAAAAGAAAGTGAAAATGAGCGAGATGCAAGACGAGGCAGCTGTTGCAGTGTTAGTGGTTGCTTGGAAATCTTGCAAATCTATCTTGCAGAAATATGATTTCACAGATTAGCACGTTCTCACGATCGATTGCTAGATTATGGGAAGCAATAAGATGAGTTCAAAAACATTGAGATAAGTTTTATTTATTGATGATACCCATGCTAACATCCCCGTCTAACATCCCCGTCTAAGCGCCTCGGTGATATGTCGGATGTCCGCCAGGTGATCGAAAAAAAGGTTAAACTTTCGCTGAGGGCTCCAATTTTGTACCAAGGGCAGCATAGCTTTTGGCGGAGAACTTGAGTGGAAATATTTTCTCAAAATTTATCTCCGGAGATTGCCAATTTGCAGCTGAGGTTTCACATGTGAGGCGTTCTACATCTGGGAGATTGACAGCCTACCCAGGGAGAGATTTTCCTCATTGTTTTTCTCCGGGGAAATCAGTAGTGGGGTAGAATGTTCCGGAGCACCTCGATGGGTGTTGTGTTACTATAGTTCAGAAACTGAGCACCATTTATATACGAGAATTCTAAGGCCTCTCATTAACTTCTGAATTAGATAAATGAAATCCACAAGACTGATGTTTAGATCTATCCTTCTTCTTTTGATATACATTCTTGACGTCATTTAAAAACCCCTCTTCGTTTGCACAACGCAATAGTTTGCCATACTAGTTTCGGGGCAACTTTTGCGGCTTCATTTGTTTTGATTGTTTGCTTGAGAGAATTCCCTTTGCCTTCTTCGAGCGCTAGTCGCGTTGAAATAGGTTTTCGATTGGCAGCAACTGGTACTATTGTTATGAAATCTGCCCTTGTTGATTTGAAATTGTATGTATGAAATTGATACCCATAATTCCGCAAAATGTCTGAAAATGGTACCCATAATTCTGCAAATCTTTAAAAAAGACCCTTAAAAATGGCACGTCCACGTACCAGCAACATAATAAGATACATCCCCTCCCCCCGAGCCTTTAAATGTTTGCCACAAAAGTTGACTCGTGTATAATTGCCATAATTCATTCAGCAAAATATATTTCCTTTTATGCAGTATCTGCGTGGCAAGATTTTTACTGATCCACTTTACTATATTAAGCCTTACGTTTAATGCTATAACTAACTTGGAAGTTGAAAAATCACTTCATTATCGTATATAGGCTGTCGTAATTCCAAAAATAAGTATAATCGTATAATATGTCCAGTAACAATGTACCAAGAGAAACGAGCAGTTCTCAGGGTCCAATTTCGTTTTACTCTATTATCAGTTATGTGGCACTGAGACACACCCAACGATTAGACGAAGCCACATAATTTTGGATTTTTTTGATCATTTTTTAGTTCAAAGGTTCAAAAGCAGTAACATTATTTTTGGTTATGTCTTTGAAAGAGCTCTTTAACTTTAGCCAACTAAGAGAAAAGGCAAATTTCCACCGAACAAATGTCAAGTGGAAGCTAATGATATACTCTATTTGAGAGATTTGAGACAAGAATAATATTGGCTGGGTCACCTCAGACGACGTATGTGCATTAACAACGTAGAGGGTGTTCAGTACTGTTGAAAATGATGAGTACTGTTGGGGGATAGAGGGATACCAACAGCACTGTAGAGCCTGTTCAGTGATGAGGAGGGATCCTCAAAAGTACTCATTGTATCACTCCATAGCACTGAAGCACTCTTCATTAGCTCCTATGATGCCTTGCTCGTGAAGTTGGGCAGATGTTACATGCACGTTTCTAGGCTAAAATCCCTCTGTATTGAAATTTACAAGACCATGAAGAATCTGAATCCCACCTTAATGCGTGAACTTTTTGTATTTAAATCATCAACAAGTTCAGTTCGATCTCAAATAATCCATATAACCTTCTGCATCATAGGCCTAATCAAGTAACTTATGGCTCCAATAGCCTCAGAACCTTGGCATCAAAAGTTTGGAACAGCTTGCCAAATGAGATGAAATCTGCTGATAACTTAAATGCTTTCAAACGCTCAATCAAAAAATGGGACGGCATAAAATGTAGCTGCAACGTCTGCAGGTACACAGAATCCTAATGAACGCGGGTGCGGGATGGTTGGCGCGTGGGATATCTGGTGCTCGTATGCGTAGCTGCTGCGCCTTGGCGTGGCACTCCCTCCGGTCGGCGACTGGGGTAGGTGGTTTTGTCCGGTGGCTGGTGGGGTTGTTTGTTTGCTGGTTTGCCTGGTTCTGTCTTGTGGCGCCAATGATGGTGCTGTGAGGTGGAGCTTGTGCAATTGGCAAGGGTGGGCATGTTGCAGCGAGGACAGTGGTCCTATGTATGTCCACATAGCCGGTTTATTTTTTCCATTCTATGTTAATGTCTGTCCCTAAAATCAGGTTAATTTTGAACTCTTTCCAAGAATATCATTTTGCAACTGACTTGGACTGTTCATGTTCCTGGATGTTGGTCAACATTTGTCCTCAAAATTGGGTTTTATCGGTGTATTATAAAAAGGTATGTCCCCAAAACCAGTCTTTTTAAGAGCGCAATTTGTACGGTACGCTGAAAAATGGGTTGGTGAAATCGTTTTTCCAAGACATACATAGGACCACCAAAAACACTGCACATGCTCACCCTTGAATTGGTGGGCGGGCAATCCTGTTCACTGTTGGGCGTGGCTGCTGGCTCTTTGTTGTTGTCTGGGCGCGGCGAGTCGGGTTGCGGACGGGTCGGTTGCTGTTCGTCTGTGGGCTGGGGGTCCCATCTGCTCATCCGTCTTGCACTTGCGTTAATGATCGTTAATGATTTCTTTTAAGGGGGGTTTGTGGGAGTGGGTTTTGGGGTGATAATTACGTGGTATTTTGATTGGCTGCACTTATACATTCTCCATACATAATACTATTATTTTTTCCTTGATACAACCTGCAGATGAAATCATAGTTTATTTAGATCAGTTTAGTTTAGTTTATATTTGAATTTGATTAGTTTCTTCTTATCTTGTAATTAGAAGCTAGATTTGATTATTCGAATGAAAATAAGATGACAACAACAACTTAATTCACTTGTATTCAAAGGAGCTCTACTTTGGAACACTTTACCTGATACTATAAAAAATGCAAACTCAGCAGCAATATTTAAAAGGATGACCAAAGAATGGAATGGGCAAAATTGCACATGCAAGATCTGCAGTTAAAAAAAAAAAAACAATAGTTGATAATTAGGATCAAAAATGAACTTTTTGTAATTTTTTCTTTGTATGTAAATAGTTGGTTTGAATTAGTTTTATTACTATATATTGTACCAACTGTAAATAATTTGATAATAATAATAATAATCTTAATAATATTGAACACCCTCGTCGACCCTCCGCAGTACTTAACAGACATTTGCTCAAGTGCGGGTCCAAAGATCTCAGAAGGGGGGGGGGGG
>REGM01000032.1:126673-145041 GCA_004194415.1 Aurelia aurita
TTCGATTCGAGCCCGAGCTGACCACATCAGAGTAATCACAAAGGGGCACAGACTCGATTAGCGATTCAGTTACAATTATGAAGGCTTCCAGTAGGTTGATATTGCTCTAGTAATGAGATCCAAAAGATCTATTTATCAATTTGTGTATGGTTTTATCAACATGGAATTATGGAAATTTTTACCTCATGTTTCCTTATTTCCATTTGGGCCACAGTTCAAGAATCTTATCTTTACGAGTTCATCTTTGAATTATTGTAGTTTCAAGATGATGTATAAGTTAGACTATCAAACATGTACAAATGGATGTTGTGGAGTTTTGTTTCACCTTCTCTCGAGTGAGATCTTATTCAACCGGGCTGGCCCACCTCTTATATGAACAAAGTTAATTTTTATATAAAAATCACAATTTTTGTTAGTATATCGTCTGGTCGAAGGACACGCAAGGTATCCCTTACCGAAGCCAACTAGACCACCTCTACTGGCAACTCATCCCAAGGACTTTAAGCTTTTCTCCGAGGAAAGAAGCATACTTAACTTTTTAGGATGAGCGGTGGTACTACTCCTTAGGCGGCCAGTCAAGGGCTCGAACTCACAACCTTCCTCACATTTTACGAGAGCGCTAACCACTAGGCCAACCTACCATCTAAATGTAGGCGAGATCTCACTCACTTGAGCTAGCCCACTCAGGTGAGCTGGCCCACCTCATATGAACAGGCCCTAGGGAGGAACTCTACATTATCTGGTGCTTAGAACAATTACCTTATCACAGGTTGGCTGTTTCACAAGATTTTGGTAGAAGAGTTTCGGGTAACTTCCAGTATATCTCTCGCACATTCTGGCTGGGACCTGGTTGGAGCAGTATTACTGGAAATGTTACAGAATGATCTATGTCAGTCTTTCAATGTTATAGACCACAAAAATCACAAAACATCACTTTTTAACTAATAAATGACTAAGACCTATGATAACCCTAGCTTTTTTATATAAAGTCTGTTTCACATTAGATGATTTGCTTGAGTAATTTTGCATTATTACAAATCTCATCTGACGTATAATGTGGGCGGGCTTTAGATAAAAGGGAACGCCCCTACTGGGAAATGTGGGAGTGTCTACATAAGCGGGAACTACGACGAAATGCGGATCGGGTGTGTCCTGACAATACAACAGTCTAAGAATTTCTAAAACTTAGACAAGTTTAAAAAATGGAATGAATTTTAATCGAAATTTATTTGCTCTAAAAGATCAATTTTCTTCTTTCTGGACAGGGAATTTTCTCTAACTATCTAGCAATATGGGTAACCGTTATTTTTAAGCCTTGCATCAACAAAATCGACTATGGAGATTCAAAATTTGCTTGGCATGTTTCGAATTTTGACCGGGAGTTGGATGTTTGATGCCGTCATTTTGCGACAATTTGAAAACTTGATAACTGGGACATTGTCAAAATGTTATGAAATCTATGTTTTGAAGCCAACTGTTTCGAGAGCATTTTGTTCAAAGTATGATTTTTTTTTCATCTCTCTAGGTACCATGGCTGTCGTGAGCGTAGGTTGTCATGGCCTTCCGCTTTCTGTGCAGCACGTAACATTGTATTTATTTGTTGCTATTGCAAAGTCATCTCCCATGGATTCTTCCTTCATAGTATCCTTCATAGTATTGTAATAAAAACGCAATGCCAACAAGAATATTGTGTAGGGAAAAGTTGAAAAGCTGAGATAAGTTAGTTGAGAAAGGTAGGATTCCATTATATGCAAGAAAATTTCGGGCGCTAATATTTTAATGTTCGAACTTTTTTGCGGTCTGAAATATTTACTGTCCGAAATGTTGCTGAAGTACAGCAAAATAAAACGAAAGCATTTTAGCTGTTTAAGAACGTCTTTCTCGCGAGATATTTTGCATTGAAAAGTAATGTGCCGAGAGAGCTGTGAAATAACACTTATTATTGCCCAATCTTCAGGGCAGAGAACACGATAACGAATTTGGTTGGTCGAGGAGCGGACAATATTTTCCCGCATTGCCCGTCGTCAAGGGATACAAAATGGCGCTTCGGTCTTGCGTTGCTTCTAGCGTATCACTGCGTTGATTGTTGTCCATTGTCTCATCTAGATCGGGTAATAAAACAAATACTAACTTTTCGCTTCGGGCAATACGGAAAATATCAAGCACTGAGTCATCGTATTGACCTTACAAACTCGGTATATTTTTCCGTAATGCCCTCGCAAAAAGTTAGTATTGGTATAATATTTTGTCGACAAATCCATCTCTGTCATCCTTCTCATCATCCTCAACAAAAGTTCGATGGAAATTTCTGACAAGGAACTCTTTGTAAAACTTAGAGTAAAGCACGATCTGTAATCTTATGGTACTTTTGGTATCAAACAAGCAAAATGAACTGTAAAATAGATCGTGTTTTGTATTCGTCCAAAATTTATGTACACACGTCCAAAATTCTGTGAGAAAATATCCGAATATAATTTTTCGAAATTTATTCGTCTGAAATATTTTGCTTTTATTGTAATACAGGCAAATTCAAGGTTGGAAGAGAATAATGTGTGTAATTAAAACAAGGAAAGCAGGATTGGAGCCATGTGTCTACGGAGTATTGACGTAAATAGTCGGTGGACACGGGTTCCAATCTCGCTCTGGTCGTTTTAATGGCACACATTTTTCTTTTCAAACCTTGCAATAATTTCATTAGGCTTATAATATGGTAAAGACAGGCGATGACTTGTTTCATGACGCAACCACCTAAGGGTCTGATTACATGGGGCGGGCTGGCCCGGTTAAACGGGCTGGCTCGCCAAACAGGGCTAAAATGATCTGAACGATTACATGGAGAATTTCAGCCCGGGCTGTGAAATACTTGGCGCCATAATCGTATAATCTGTTCATAAAGCGCATGCGTTGCAGATTTCTCAGCCCGCTTTGCCGGGCTAGCCCGGCGTTGAATCGATTACATGAGAAGAATGTGTAAGTTCCAGCCCGTTTTGCCGGGCTAGCCCGGTAGGCAGCAGGCGAGATCTCGGCTAACCGGGCTAGCCCGCTTGCCATGTAATCGAAAGTCTCTCAAACACTGTAACTGCTATTGACCCCGGGGTCCCTGGTGAAAACCTTCACCTCGGTTAACCGGGCTAGCCCGCTCCATGTAATCGGCCCCTTACTTGAGCAGATAAATATCGTATCTGGGAGCGGAAATGAAAACAATTCAAATGCTTATTCGGTTTTAAAGATCATGGAGGAGCACGCCGTGCGTGTATGCCAGATGTATGCACTCTTGATATATGGGGAATATTTGCGAGGTGTTGAAGCTTCAATATGATAGATATAACTTGTCCTGAGCCACAAAAACGTTTCGATTTACAGAAATAGATAATCATCAATGAGGAATCAAAGGTTTGCCATCGTGATTCTGCGATAGGGTTACGAGATTGTCATCGTAATTTCTGCAATATACAGTTAAGAAAACGAAAGAGAGTTCAAAGGACTTTTTCCTTTCAAAAATGACTGACTCCTTGTCTTTATTTGCATGCCAGGCCCCAGTAATGAGAAATCACATTGCATCTAAATCTCTGTATCAAGCATGCACACATGCATTATAATGCTTCGGTTGAGCCAAGACTGTAAGGGTATTCACACGGCACTGGATCTTGAAAAGGGTTAACATTTAAATTTTCTCCATTAGTATGCTCAAACAACCTTATTGTTTAGAATTTTAGAGTTACCTCATGTAAAATTGCACTAAAATTTCCATAAAATTGGACAGGACGCTAAAAAAATGGTAACACACGAGAGCTAAATCGTTCCGTTCATCCACTTAACGGCTCACTTTTCAATGCGGTCCATTTTTTGGAACTCTCCTCTTCGTTCTCGTGTGAACATCTGCAAGAATTCTATTGTTTTTTGGACGCATACGCATTCGAAATAGTTTCGTTCTGTTCTCATGTGAACCGGGCCTTAATCACGTATGAACAACTAATGCAACATGGGGCGTGAGCAGTGAATTTCGTTTATAGCTAAACTTTATCGCAACTCTCTGTGTGAAAGAACCCCATCCAATACTTTCTAAGATCCGTTTAAGGTGTGCTACACCAAATCACGTCATAAGGTACACGGTCGCGACCTTTGCAACCGAAAATGTCTTGATTGAATGACATGTCTTTTAATAGAATTATTCCGCACTACTACTGAAGTTGAAACTGTTGCGGCATTTTAGTTAAATCATGTTTGTGATCATCAGATTTTAATGAAAAATGTATGGACGAGTAAACTTCCCTGTACCCTCCATCTCAGCTCACTCACCCTTGTCCACCCATCAATATTCTACCTCCTCTGACTGCTTTTCATTGACGTTTATGATGTAACGAAATCAGAAAATTTTTCGTCCAGATTGACTTGCTTTGTTCCTGAAGCTTAACTTTTATTACGACTACTGGATATATTCCAATTCTATGACGTGTACTTTTCCGCAAATACATAATAAACAGAGCTTTGTAATTAATTTAGAACATAATTTCGGCATTCTCTTCCCAGTGAGCACAGTCAGGTTGATTCGATGTTGAATTCTGGTTGTTATAAGGTTTAAAAGTTGATCAACTAGATATCAACGTTCCATCAACATAAATTTTCTGATGCAATTCTAGCGTTAGAATTTTACAGTTTATATGACGTTGATACAACGTTGATCGTTTTTCGGCGTTTTGCCAATCTTGTTTGCCCACTGGGTTATCTCTGTAGCAGCTATATATGACAATTGAAATAATAACTCTATAAATGACTTCAACAAATTGAATCCCTTACCTCAGGTACAAAATAGTGGTTCCCTTTTTGTCAGTGCTCTGTTTGATCTAAGCTTGACTTTTCTAACCTCAGGTTTTCCAATATCATTTTTAATAATTTCTGATAATAACTGTACAAATGATTTCAAGAAATTGAATCCCTTACCTCAGTTACAAAGTAGTCGTTCGCCCGTTGTCAATGCTCTGTGTTATCTCTGCTTGCGTACTATAACCTCAGGTTTAAAAAAAAACCACTGGGTTAGCTCTGTAGCAGCTATATATGATAATTGAAATAATAAGTCTATAAATGACTTCAACAAATTGAATCCCTTACCTCAGGTACAAAATAGTGGTTCCCTTTTTGTCAGTGCTCTGTTTGATCTAAGCTTGACTTCTCTAACCTCAGGTTTTCCAATATCATTTTTAATAATTTCTGATAATAACTGTACGAATGACTTCAAGAAATTGAATCCCTTACCTCAGTTACAAAGTAGTCGTTCGCCCGTTGTCAATGCTCTGTGTTATCTCTGCTTGCGTACTATAACCTCAGGTTTAAAAAAATAGTTACTCAGTGTCCACAAGCGTCAGCCGTTTGGCAGCTAGCATAAGCTGATTGTGCTAAGAACCGTTTTCAAGATCCAATAAGTGAGACAAGGAATCTTTCAGCTAAACGGTTTTATTGGTTGACTAAATTGGACCACATTGAGAATGAGTTGATCATGTGCAAAGAAAGCCACAGAGCATCGTCCTGTTATCAGAGGTTACAGCCTCCTTTTAAAGAAGTAATTTTGATTGGTTACTGCAAAGGTAACTGGAGCCACACATTTCTTTCATCTCAGCGAAATGCATGTCTTCTTAACTAAACTATCTCTTTTAGAAAGAAAACAAAATTCACTGAATAAACGGGCACTTGTTCTTCAAAGACTTTTAGACCTTCTTATAACATATTTGTAACTTATTATATAACTCGAAAAGAAAGCTCCTTAGATTAAATGACGGCAGTTCATGCAGTCGGCTGCTTCTAAGAGAATATAACTGTTATTAATACTAAAACCTATGGTGAAACATTAAAGATATTTAGGATTTGTTAAGCTAACGGTTATCGCAAAGGGCATAAGCTTATTTAATTGCAGATTTGAACAGATTGGTCACTTAGAGGTTTCGATCATCAAAAGCGTTACGTTTGTAACTTTCATGTGTAGCAGAATAAGTGAATAAGGGTCTGTTTATTATTGCGTAGGAGGATGGTCACGTGTTTCCTAAAGTTTAAATTTGCTTTCTCGAATGATACTTTCCTCGAATATTTGCTGTGATCGAATGAATTCGAATTGCCCCCCCCTTCCCCCCTCCCATTTACATTTAGGGCGAAACTCTGTCCGTTGAATCATATTCCATGTATCTATTCACTTTCCAAGCTATTCACTATCCAATCAATTCACTATCGCCTGCATATATCCTGTTTCTCTAAGTGATGAACACTGCATTCTTTTAAATGCATTGCATTTACTATATTACAGAGTTTAATAAACGGCAACGCTATCTAGAACTTCATCTTCTATCATGCAAGCATATTATTCAAAAGGCGAAGACGAAACCCCGTTCATTGGTTTAATGCCTGAGATCCATCTATTTTCTTTCAAATGTATCCTTCAAAATGAGCGATTTTCACTTCGGAAGCGTACAGCTGAAGTACAGTACGACAGAAATATGTTTCCAAGTTTTGACAACTTCATAGTCTCTCAAGGGAAGTGAATATGCACAAAAAAGCATGGAATCAATTGAGTTGTCTTGCAGCTGCAGTTGTCTAGTGAACTGGTGCGTGTTGACAATTTAGAAGGACTGATTTACACTTATTTGCCTAGGGGGACAATCAGCACGTGCACATACGGGGAGGTCAGTCTGATATTTGGTCCGAGTATTGCCGAAAGCGATGTGTTTGGGTCCAAATAAACTAAGAAAATGGCCATGATAATTTTTAGCATTTACGTTTATACGGCGTTTATATTTGTGAGTCCTTCAAGGGCAATTATGATCTCAGCTTGCATCCGCTTCAGGATATGGCATGCTCGCTTACAGGTTTTGAGTATAAAATGAGCTGATCGTTTTGGTTGCAATGAAGCCGAAATATTTTTGGGTTGACTGAAAATTTACCGGACTGACCTCACCATGCGCGTATGTGCTGAGTGTCCCCCCTGGACTTATTTGATATGAATGAATCCAATGTACAATACACCTTCGTTAATGGTGTATCTTCCGATTTTAACGTTATACAAGCTGATGTCCCTCAAGGATCAGTATTAGTCCTGTTCACGTTGTATGTCAACGATATGCAAAATACAACAAAACTGCAACCCATGCTTTTTGCTGACGACACAAATTTGTTTTTCATTGGGAAGGACATTACAACCCTGACTAAAAGTACAAACGATGAACTAGAGAAGCTCAACCATTGGCAAATTTGTGTGTATTCAACCCGAATCGAAGGAACAAATAATCAGGCTCCACCTCCATGTAAATTAAAACTAGACTCTGAAATTAAAGAGACAGATGAAATCAAATACTTAGGTATCACAATAGATAAATACTTAAATTGGTCCAGGTACATAGATTATCTTGGTAAAAAGATTGTACAACAGGCTTCCCTCTTGCAAAATTCGTCACTTGTTACCAAAAGAATGCCTAAGTGCATTGTATTTCCATTTATGCAATCAAAGATCGATTATGGACTTGAAGTACACCGAGAGCATCCAAAAAGGACCAAAAAAGATACAAACCCATCAAAACAGAATTCTGAGGCTCCTACTCTTCAAGGATAGAACGTTCTCCACTAACAGTTTATTTAAGCATTTCGATGTACTGAAAGTAACAGATCAATACGAACTTATAGTTGCTAAGTCCATGCATAGCTATAAATATTATAATGAGCTCTTTCCTGAAGCTCTTCAGAATCATTATACTGTCAATATGGGAAAGCACAAATACAGTACTCACCAAAATGATCTCTTTCAAGTTCCAAAACAAAAAGGAGCTGGGGGACAAGGCCATTCAAAGAAAAGGAGAAAAACTTTGGAAACCTCTCCCAAATGATATTCGAAACATTGAGTCAAGAGGAGGTTTTTGCAAGAAGTTCAGGGATTCCAATCTGGTGAGGCATTAAGAAATCAACTTAAATCTTTTTTTAGTAATATCATTTTAAAAACATTTAGACCCAAATTTCTGTTCTTCTTGTAAGCGCCCTAGGCAAGATAAGCTTTGCATGTTCTAGGGCGCCTACGGCAGTATTATACTTTTAGTTAAATATTGCATAGTTGTACGAATAAAAACTGATCATGATGATGAACCAGAGCTCATAATCCAAAGAATCTAAGTTCTTGTAGTCTGTGCGCAACTCAACTGTCCTCCACAAAAAAAATTTATGTTTGCAAGCAATCTTAACCTTTCCTTTTTTAAAGCAATGATTGGAGGGACGATTATTTAAGGAGGAGCTCCTAAAACCAGCAGTGTAGAAAAATATCAGATCAGATCAATGCAGCGAGGACATTCAACCTCGCCCCCAGGGCCTTTATGACAAAAGGCCATGGGGAAGAGGTCCTGAGGATATTATTACGGTAAGTTGGAAGTGTGTGTCACAGTTGTCTAAATTTAACAACTCTCCAGCTTGCGTTTATCGTAAAATGGACAGTTACGAAACTATATACCGTAAAAGCTCTATTAAGCCCCCGGGGGTCTTATATATTTAATTTTGGAGACGCCAGAGGGGGGACTTAAAAGAGAGGGGGCTTATTACAAAGTCAGATGACAAGGCTATAAGCGATAGCTTTTAGACCTCTTATTCTGCGGAGTCAACATACACTTTTATGAGCCAAATACACACATTCAACGCAGTTTTAATCCCAAACCATACCAAAATTAGCATCCGAACTTTTTTTATCTAGGAAACGGAACATCTTCGGTATCCTCTCGCATTTGATATAAGTGGGGGGGGCTTAATAGAGAAGGGGGCCTTATTTATAATTTTGTGTCAGAAGGTATGGGCTTATTAGAGAGGGGGGCTTAATAAAGAAGGGTGGCTAAATAGAGCTTTTATGGTAACTTCCTTGTCATTTAAGCAAATTTTGAATAACGAAACTAAAGTTCTTCCATGACATCTACGTAATTTTGAACAACGTAAACAAAGTTACTTCTGCAAAAATTTCGTTGAGCTAAATTGTTAGTCTTTTGGTCGGAGCCTAAAACTGCTACGCTAATGTCAAAAGAGCCCCCAAGAAATGTCTAGTAACGGTCTTCTTTAGCAAAGATTTGTTTTTGAAGCAGGTCAATGTGGCAGTTGGCTAGACAGTTGCTGTGTACTGATGGCTTAAGAAATTTCTTTACATGGCTTTACATCCCACCGCAATTAACACAACTAGCGTTGTAATAACTAGACAAATGAATGATTCAGCAAATTAGATTTACTATATGAAAATCTTATCGTTAGACAGTTTCAAATCTTTTGATTAATGAAATGAAAGGACTCTTTGTCAACTATGAAGCTCTGCTCATCACTTTATTTAGAGTTATTTGATAGAGAAAACTCCATATGATAAGTCAAAGTTGATGGTATACAAGTCTTCAAATGACAATATTATATTAGGTGTTGCTTTCAAACTCTTGTGACCTTCCAGAGACAGCAACAGATCTTAAGCTACGAAAGAAAACTGCCTGGAAAAGTTGAAAATGCTTTCCTTATAGAAGTGTAAACTATGGAGTAGCTTCATAGATCCTAACCATCTATCTGGTGACCCAATAATAAGTTTTTCACCAAATGATCAGATTAATTTGAGAGATCATTGTCACTTTATTCTTACTGAAAAGAGAAGGAAAAATATAGCTTGAAAAAAACCATATTTTGAGCAATAATATTTTACAAACCAGTGTAATTTTAGCCAAAAATGATCACAGCATCTTTCAATTTTATATCAAATTTGACCCTAATCCATATGGGCTTTTTTCGAGCTACCATTTATGAGGGGTTCTTTCCACCCCCTATGAAAACCAGAATTCGATATAACTTGGCACAGTTACAGAGCAAGTAATTTTTAGCATCTGGCGCGACTTGGGTGTGGTTTCCAATCCTTATGACGTCACAGTGGCGTCATCAAGATAAAAATTGAGGGAAATCAAGGTTCCCAAGTTAAATATTGTGCATGAAGTTTTTGTGGTTTTTAATTTAATTTTTCAAATAAAAATCTTATTTTATTGTAAATAACGATTTTAGAATGATCTTTTTTACAAATTAGCCAATTCTAATGACGTCATTTGTGTTATAAATTTGTACCATGTAAAGATAGTCAAAAAGAAGCGGAAAGGGTGACAACATTACAAATGTATCATGTTGAAAAAATTGGAAAAAATTTAGAAATTTGCTAATTAGCCTAAAATGGCGCTTAAAATGACGTCATAATGAAAAAAATGCTAACATCGACAAATTCCAATAATTGTGGTATCAAATTAAAGCCCTTTGTTTGCTGATTCATTTGAGATATAATACTTAATAATTAGCAAATCTTGCCAATGAAATCATCGAAAACAATGATTTTGCTGTTACCTGCTTTCAAATATGGGCATGCCACGGGACCAGTGAGCTCTATTGCTCAAAATTGTTTTCATCAAAATGTAGTTAATAGATAATTAGCTTAGGGGGACATAGCTGATGTCATTTAAAAATGCAGCAAGTAAAGCCTTGAAGGGGGGAGGGGCAAACACGCTCCCTCTGGATTAGGGTTAAAGGTCCTACATGATGTAAAAGCTTTATCGAAGACATTAGTAACCGATTTAACTGGTATTTCTGGTCTAATGCGACGATGATCTCTTCTTATTTCGGTGCATACTTTGAAACCAAGTAGCTCCTAAAAGCCCAAATTCCGGCAAACTCAAATTGATTTCAAGCACTTGCAACATCACTCAAATTTACTCTCCTCTGTGAGATGTCGTATATTACGCAGACTTTGGTATGAAATCGCAAATTATAGACTTTCACTGAAAATAAGGTTTTTCATTCCGTAATTCCTTGGCTCGTTCCAAGAAGAACAAAGTTACAACAAAAAGAACAGAAACGGGCAAAGTTTATTGTTTAATATCTTTATAAATGACATATTCTTGTTTGTGAATCACACAAAGATATGTAACTATGCTGATGATACCACACTCTTTGCATGCCATCCGGATCTTGATACTATTATCAGACAATTAGAAGAAGACAGCTCTGTGATAGTAAAATGGTTTTCTGACAATTTTTTTAAACTAATTGATGACAAATGCCACCTAATGATATTTGGTGATAAAAGCACGGAAACAACAGTCACAATTGGAAATTCAAAAATTACTGAAAGTGATTATGAAAAACTGCTAGGTGTGACTTTTGATAAGAATTTAAGTTTAAAAAAACATGTTGAAGATTTGTATAAAAAGGCCAACCAAAAGCTTCACGCGCTTGCTCGCTTGTCTAATTACATTGATCCTATCAAATCAGAAATTTTAATGAATTCTTTCATCAGGTCGCAATTTAATTATTTTCCACTTGTATGGATGTTTCATGATAGGGCAACTAATTTAAAGTTAAATCGCATTCACGAAAGAGCACTGCGAATGGTATGCAAAGATAGTGAATCAGAGCTAGAGAAGTTGAAGAAAAAATATGTAACCATTCATCAGCCAATCTGCAATTGCTAATGATTGAAATATTTAAAACGAAAAACAATCTTTTATATTCATAGACGCTATATCATACGATACATGGTCAGCTAAAGCTACAGTTTAACAAAAGATGATTAAATACAATACAAAAGTACTAAACAGATATTACAGCTGTACTAGTTCAAAAATGTTAGAGATAGATCATTGATTATTGTTTTCTAAACTAATGCGTTTGGTGTAGATGTCGTGAAGAAATTCAGAGAATGTTTGTAGAAGAAATTCATCTTCATTTGACATTAAATATATAAGCTTCTGTTGATCAGCAGGTATACTATTGAAATTGGGGCAGACGTTTTGAGTTTTATTAAGGAACACTGTACGTTCAGAGATATACTTTTGGCATGAGAGGATGAAGTGTGTTTCATTTTCTACTATGTTTTAACTCTAAATCCAACATTCATGAAAAACATTTTTACTGAGAGAAATATTTACTACAGTTTGAGATGTGAAAATCATTTGCAATTGCCAAAAGTAAAGACAACAACATACGGAATAGAGAATATAGAGTTCAGAGGTCACCATTTGTGGTCCTCATTACCGAAGGAAATTAAAGATTCCAACACACTAGCTGAATTCAAACGAAAAATAAAATTATGGAATGGAAATACTTGCATCTGCAGATTGTGCAAAGTTTTCGTTAAAGATTTAGGGTTTTTGTAGATTTTAAAGTAGAAAATTGTAAATTAAGTTATTAGCTATATTAGCTATATATATATTTTTCGTGTTGCCAACGTAAAAGAAATTGTTAATAATGATAATAATAACCACCTCTTCCTACATTTATTTGGCTGTTGACACAAAAGCAGGAAAACAAATTTAAAGCTTGGTAACATAGTCAAATTTTGGTAATTTTCCAAAAGGTCTAAGTTTTGTTTACTCACGCGGTATATGACATTTAAAAATGAACACACGAGAGAAGCAAGGCGTGATTTTCAAGATATCAGTCGAGGTTCCATCTGGTTCGCGATTCTTTAAATTCTTTATGTCAGGTGCGCCAAAACAACTATCCATTTTTGACTGGCCACGATAAATCGTATACTGGACCGATTTTGAAGATTTTAGACTTAATCTTTAGCTAAAATCCAGAATTAGATTCTGGTATCTTTTGAAATTTTTTTAGTTCTCTTCTTCTGGAGCTATAAGCGAGTTTCTTAAAACTTCCGTACTCGAAAACACTGAAAACGATCAAAACTCGTCGATCAAATTTTCTAAAGACTCGCCATGAATGGACAAAGAGGAAACTTTATCGTTGTGATTTCGGGATTTAGAAAGCAATTAGTTATATTCTGTAGCACGAGAATTAGTTCAACAACCGCCCTGTTGCGAAATTTTGGAGTAGTTGCAATGACGCGCCAAGCCAAGCCGTTGCCCGCATGACCATTCAACGAGAGTCCATGCTTGCTTGACCTCATGGCGCTCCACTGTTTGTCTTTTTAACTCTCTTAACACAGGAACGCAGTACCTATTACCTGAACGAAAGCATAAAATCAATGCAATTACAATGAGAAAGACATTTCTTTGTATGATTGAAAGTAATGTTACATTTCCCCCAACATTGAGTAAACGCTCGTGTGGCAAAGTATAACTGGTCGATTTCTAACTTCCCAAATCATCACGAAAAAGTTTTCTCTTTGTCCATTCACGTCGAGTCTTTACAAAATCTGATCGAAGTTTTTTTATCCTTTTCAGAGTTTTCGAAAACAAAAATTCGAAGAAACTCGCTTATAGCTCAAGAAATAGAAGACTACAAAATTTACACAAAATACTGGAATCTAATTCTGGATTTTAGCCAAAGATTAAGTCATAAAACTTAAAGATCGTTCTAGTATACTATTTATCGTGGCCTTTCAAAGTGGATAGTTTTTTTGGCGCACCCGGTATATCAAATCCTTAAAGTGAAGAAGGTGTCAATTTGGAGATAAATCAATAACCGCGAAGGGAACTGAGTGCTTCGCACCAAAATCTGTGGCATGATTTCATCTTTACCTTTAAATCTTAAACATATGTCGTTTTAATCCATATGCATTGCATTTTTTCACTGCGGCCACACACTGTCACAGATGCTGATTTTCATCATTAGCTTCTCAGGAGAGTTCTCACACAAGTTGACAGAGCTCTGCATGATGAGAGATGGGAAACGGTTGTTCCGTCATTAAAATTAGTTTCGAAATAGCTAAGGCAAACCTGAACCCAAAAACCTATATCCCCAGACAGCATTTTTCTAAACAAATTTTCCTTTGAAGTGTTATTGTGAGGTGATGATCAGAAGAAGCCTAGCCGTTTTAACTGCATGAAGTGTAACTGCACCTCAAATCAAGGCTCAGAGATTATGGCAGTTTTGTTGCAAGTTGTGTATTATCAACTAAAGGCCTATAATACAAGAAATATAGCACAGGTTACGCGCCTTTCTCCTTCTATAGAAGTATTTATCGACTGAATTTCACAGGTTTACAAGAATTGTTAAGCAGCGTTTCAAGAGGTTGCTAAAAGGATAAAAAAAGGACATGGGATATGCCTAAAATCGAGTTTGTCCTTGGACTAGACTGATTACGATGAGTCCTAGTAATCGCTCATCAAAACGAAACTTGCACGAAACGGAGACCGGAGCGTCCATCATTCTATCAATGGTGACAGCTACGACTTTGTAATAAGTCTATCCTTTGACTGAGATTAGAGAAAACTTCTCTCCTGCAATAACTTCAAATTTGCATGCGGCTTGAAGCTGATGTTCCTGTTGAAGTGGCGAAGAAGTGAAACTATTGCTTTGGGTACTACCAGCAGAAATGCTGCTCGGAAAAACATTTCTTGTATCCAGTGGCGAAGCTAAAGGTCATGCTGGTCATGCTGAGCATGACCAAACATTTTCAAAAGTAGCTTTATTTAATCACAAAAAAATACAATTTTTTTCTTCCTGAAAACGCAGTTTCTTGTCCCCCTTCTTGTTCAGAAATACAAGTTCGATAGAATGCCGCCCCCTGGCTCGTCCAATGATGTCCCCCATATCAGCCTAGTTCATCCAATGAGATTCAATACTGAAAGCAGGACCAAACACAGGGCATCCATTCTGGTCATGCTCTCATCCTTGCGCATGACCAACCGGATGCAGCGCCCTGTATTTGGTCCTGCCCATAAGACTGGTACCCTATGTTTGGTCATGCCCGACAAAAGAGTCCTGTTCTGAGACAAAAGGGAAGAACAAAGCTTGGTCATGCTATTTTCGATGAGCATGACCTCGTCGTAATAATCATCATAACCCAGTCCTGCTTTATCGATGAATGGTGCGTTTTGATTGTTGTTGTTGTCAACTTATTTTAATTCGAATATACAATACAATAGCTACTTAATTATAAATAAAAAGAAACTAATCTAATTCGAATATGTACAATCAACTGAATCATAAAAAAATAAAATAGACAAATGATTGGCTGAATATTCTCTTCCACAAAACACATTGGAAATAATTTGTACCTCGAGTCATGCTCATTTCTGAAAGCATGTCTGCAGTCTGCGAAGGCACCCCTGTGTCGTTCGTGAGTTTCAATGTACCAAGTTGCTGTGTTGGTTTGTGGTTGGGCCTAGCAAATAAGCAGCATAGAAGCTCCAGTTTCGTTTTGCATTTGGTTGGTATTAAAGACGGGTTAAAGACCAAACGTAGAATCATCGAACAAGCTTGGNAATTAGCTTATTAGCTATATATATTCTTTTTCGTGTTGCCAACGTAAAAGAAATTGTTAATAATAATAATAATAACCACATCTTCCTACATTTATTTGGTTGTTGACACAAAAGCAGGAAAACAAATTTAAAGCTTGGTAACATAGTCAAATTTTGGTAATTTTCCAAAAGGTCTAAGTTTTGTTTACTCACGCGGTATATGACATTTAAAAATGAACACACGAGAGAAGCAAGGTGTGATTTTCAAGATATCAGTCGAGGCTCCATCTGGTTCGTGATTCTTTAAATTCTTATGTCAGGTGCGCCAAAACAACTATCCATTTTGTGACTGGCCACGATAAATCGTATACTGGACCGATTTTGAAGATTTTAGACTTAATCTCTAGCTAAAATCCAGAATTAGATTCTGGTATCTTTTGAAAATTTGTTAGTCCTCTTCTTCTGGAGCTACAAGCGAGTTTCTTAAAACTTCCGTACTCGAAAACACTGAAAACGATCAAAACTCGTCGATCAAATTTTCTAAAGACTCGCCATGAATGGACAAAGAGGAAACTTTTTCGTTGTGATTTCGGGATTTAGAAAGCGATTAGTTATATTCTGCAGCACGAGAATTAGTTCCACAACCGCCCTGTTGCGAAATTCTGGAGTAGTTGCAATGACGCGCCAAGCCAAGCCGTTGCCCGCATGACCATTCAACGAGAGTCCATGCTTGCTTGACCTCATGGCGCTCCACTGTTTGTTTTTTTAACTCTCTTAACACAGGAACGCAATACCTACTACCTTAACGAAAGCATAAAATCAATGCAATTACAATGAGAAAGACATTTCTTTGCATGATTGAAAGTAATGTTACATTTCCCCCAACATTGAGTAAACGCTCGTGTAGCAAAGTATAACTGGTCGATTTCTAACTTCCCAAATCATCACGAAAAAGTTTTCTCTTTGTCCATTCACGTCGAGTCTTTACAAAATCTGATCGACGTTTTTTTATCCTTTTCAGAGTTTTCGAAAACAAAAATTCTAAGAAACTCGCTTATAGCTCAAGAAATAGAAGACTACAAAATTTACACAAAATACTGGAATCTAATTCTGGATTATAGCTAAAGATTAAGTCATAAAACTTAAAGATCGTTCTAGTATACTATTTATCGTGGCCTTTCAAAGTGGATAGTTTTTTTGGCGCACCCGGTATATCAAATCCTTAAAGTGAAGAAGGTGTCACNACGTCGAGTCTTTACAAAATCTGATCGACGTTTTTTTATCCTTTTCAGAGTTTTCGAAAACAAAAATTCTAAGAAACTCGCTTATAGCTCAAGAAATAGAAGACTACAAAATTTACACAAAATACTGGAATCTAATTCTGGATTATAGCTAAAGATTAAGTCATAAAACTTAAAGATCGTTCTAGTATACTATTTATCGTGGCCTTTCAAAGTGGATAGTTTTTTTGGCGCACCCGGTATATCAAATCCTTAAAGTGAAGAAGGTGTCACTTTGGAGATAAATCAATAACCGCGAAGGGAACTGAGCGCTTCGCACCAAAATCTGTGGCATGATTTTAACATTATCTTAAAATCTTAAACATATGTCGTTTTAATATATATGCATTGCATTTTTTCACTGCGGCCACACACTGTCACAGATGCTGATTTTCATCATTAGCTTCTCAGGAGAGTTCTCACACAAGTTGACAGAGCTCTGCATGATGAGAGATGGGAAACAGTTGTTCTGTCATCAAAATTAGTTTCAAAATAGCTAAGGCAAACCTGAACCCAAAAACCTATATCCCCAGACAGCATTTTTCTAAACAAATTTTCCTTTGAAGCGTTATTGTGAGGTGATGATCAGAAGAAGCCTAGCCGTTTTAACTGCATGAAGTGTAACTGCACCTCAAATCAAGGCTCAGAGATTATGGCAGTTTTGTTGCAAGTTGTGTATTGTCAGCTAAAGGCCTAAAATACAAGAGCAGCGTTTCAAGAGGTTGCTAAAGGGATAAAATAGGACATGGGATATGCCTAAAATCGAGTTTGTCCTTGGACTAGACTGATTACGATGAGTCCTAGTAATCGCTCATCAAAACGAAACTTGCACGAAACCGAGACCGGAGCGTCCATCATTCTATCAATGGTGACAGCTACGACTCTGTAATAAGTCTATCCTTTGACTGAGATTAGAGAAAGCTTCTCTCCTGCAATAACTTCAAATTTGCATGCGGCTTGAAGCTGTTTTTCCGGTTGAAGTGGCGAAGAAGTGAAACTATTGCTTTGGGTACTACCAGCAGAGATGCTGCTCAGAAAAACATTTCTTGTATCCAGTGGCGAAGCTAAAGGTCAAGCTGGTCATGCTGAGCATGACCAAACATTTTCAAAAGTAACTTTATTTAATCACAAAAAAATAAAATTTTTTTCTTCCTGAAAGCGCAGTTTCTTGTCCCCCTTCTCGTTCAGAAATACAAGTTCGATAGAATGCCGCCCCCTGGCTCGTCCAATGATGTCCCCCGTATCAGTCTAGTTCATCCAATGCGATTCAATACTGAAAGCAGGACCAAACACAGGGCATCCATTCTGGTCATGCTCTCATCCTTGCGCATGACCAACCGGATGCAGCGCCCTGTATTTGGTCCTGCCCATAAGACTGGTACCCTATGTTTGGTCATGCCCGACAAAAGAGTTCTGTTCTGAGACAAAAGGGAAGAACAAAGCTTGGTCATGCTATTTTCGATGAGCATGACCTCGTCGTAATAATCATCATAACCCAGTCCTGCTTTATCGATGAATGGTGCGTTTTGATTGTTGTTGTTGTCAACTTATTTTAATTCGAATATACAATACAATAGCTCCTTAATCATAAATAAAAAGAAACTAATCTAATTCGAATATGTACAATCAACTGAATCATAAACAAATAAAATAGACAAATGATTGGCTGAATATTCTCTTCCACAAAACACATTGGAAATAATTTGTACCTCGAGTCATGCTCATTTCTGAAAGCATGTCTGCAGTCTGCGAAGGCACCCATGTGTCGTTCGTGAGTTTCAATGTACCGAGTTGCTGTGTTGGTTTGTGGTTGGGCCTAGCAAATAAGCAGCATAGAAGCTCCAGTTTCGTTTTGCATTTGGTTGGTATTAAAGACGGGTTAAAGACCAAACGTAGAATCATCGAACAAGCTTGGTACAAATAG
>REGM01000032.1:153094-271228 GCA_004194415.1 Aurelia aurita
CAAAAGTTGCAAAATCGTGCTGCCAGAATTGTTACAAATAGCAGCTATGATGTTTCAGCAGCTAGTCTGATTAAGAGGCTGAAATGGCCAACAATTTCTGACATTATTCAAAATGAAACAGCGACTATAATGTACAAGTCAACAAATGGTCTGGCTCCGGAATATCTGTCTAAGCTGTTTATAAAGAACTCAGCCCAAAATACACTGAGGCTGAGAAACACCGAAACTGACTTGCGTGTTCCACTTTTCAAAACGTCAAAAGGGCAGAAGTCTATTTCATTTCGTGGACCTAAGCTTTGGAACAAATTAAGCTTGGATGTCAAACATGCACCCTCTCTTCTTACCTTCAAAAAGAGGTTAAACGAGCCATTGCAGAGAGTTTGACTTCACTTTTCCTTTGATTTAATTTCGTATGATTTTGTTATGGACATTTTTAGTAATTTTTTATTGCTATTTAACTTAAGTTAGCAACATTTGTAAATTAGGTTTTTACTTTGTAGTCTTTTTGCACGGCCCCCTGTAAAGCAGTCTCCACAGGACTGACGGGGCTACCGTGGTTAAATAATATAAAATGAAATGATAAAATGAATAGATTTTACTCATATAAACGCAAATTAAAATCATCCCGCCTGGGCGAGCCAGTCCGGTCAGGCGGGCTGGCTCGCCTCATATAAACATGCCCTTAATCAGCGACGCATACCTTGTATGAATTGATTTTAATTACAGTGCTGTTTCGTGACATAGTCACGGAGTAATTGCTATCCTGATTCAAAATCGCACTTTCTGGTTCCCTGTTGCGGTCATCTCCTTTGATCGTTGATAAATATCTTATTGCATTTGCACCTGAATTTGAAACCACAACATTATTCTCATAAAATCCCGATTGAAGAACGACAAGACAATAAGTTCTCCATGTACTCTATCACGTAATAGAATAAGCGCCAACAACACACACAAATAAGGTAGGCGCTCCCTTGATTGAATTTCGAAGCAAACCAGCTCTTAACTTTTGAACTGCATGCCCAATCGTAATGAGATCAAGGTTCGCACTCAAATTAATAAGCCTTTTCTATTTTCAGAAAAGTATGATTCATGGAAATTACTGGCAGTTTATGTACATTCTTCTGAAGACAGACCGATACTTTTTAACCTCACCAGATAAAGATTGAAGATGTGGCAAGAAAAAAGAAGTAGGAAAAAGTGCGGCCAATAAAACCATTATTTAATCAAAGCATTTTTAGGGCGGGATTTAGGAAATGAAATTAGGGCTGACTGATTACGTTAACGAAACCTAATTGTGGTAGAAAAACTTGACGTCAATTGTCAGCCAATTATAGGTTGTTTGGCAACAGGAAGCAAGTCAATAGAATCAATTTTTGGTTGGTGAAACACAAAAGAAATTCATCAGCTCAAAGAGGTTTGATTCTCATGAGACTGTAGCCAGATTGTCTTTGTGAAGCTTTGAAAAAACTGAAACGTCCTGGAAAAATTAGCGTGCACAGCCTCAACGCTCCTCCGTGGCTGAGAAAATCAAAATTTTACGAAATTGTATTCATTGATGATACTCGATGCTTTCGGATCGTACAAATTAGATGACATAAAGAAGAATTTCTTGAATATTATCAGAAACCTTTTATGCAAGGCAGTGAATATGATTTTCTTGTTAGGTGCTATCGTTTACATTTACTTGACTACCCGACTAGCCTACTTGCTGCAGAAAAACAACTAACTGACCAACTGGTTGTGTCGCCAACTAGCCGGCAAACCGAACTACGTACTTACAGAATCACCAAATGACGAACTGACTGTCTGACTGACAGATCTAATGACAAACTAATTGACCAATCGACTGGCCATCTGAAACACTGTCAAACTGATTTATTGACAAAATCAACTGCGTATTATATTTTTGCTCATTTCATTTTAAATCTCATTTTTTGGACCTTGTAAAGCACAAAACAGATCATTTTCATTAAAGATCATAGGTTCAAAATTTGCATTTATACTTTAGATATGCAGAAAGGGTTAATTTAAATGTTCTGTAGGTCAACAAAATTTCACAACATGCAACAATGCAAAGGCAATATTTTCTTGGATCATACAGGACGTTAAAATTGATATCATGAATGTTGCATCAAATGTGCCGGGTGTCCCATAAAAAGTTTCCTTATTTAATAATAATAATAATAATACCTTTTTTAATGTTAGTTTTACAATAGTGTGGACACTAATATACACTAACATGAAGCAATTTTAGAAATTGCATTATGGAACTTATTGACTGCAAGCGTTGCAGGCGCATTGGTTTTTGAACAACCATTGTTTGTTTTGAGCAATTAAAACGGCAGCCTTTATCTTAAATGTGAACTTGGATCTGAATAATTTTGTCTGATTTTGCCGATTAAAAGACCTCGAAAATGTGCATGTTCCGAAAATCTTAAATTAAGGAAACCATGGAAAAATCTAGCGATAAAGGAATACTCTATGTTTTACATCGTAGGTGTGAAGAGCATACAAATGCTAATCATTTACATAGAATGGTGTTCAAATTCAGCAACGAGCAAAGTGCGAACCTCTGGACTTTGTCTTAGGAAGCATATTTTTTCTTCAAATATCAAGCAAAATCGTGTTTTCACAAGCACAACAGACAAATATTATCTTTTTTGGTCATTCGTTTTGAAGCTCCGTGCCGTTGGAATTTCTTCACAAAGTTAGATTTCTGTGGAATATGAGGTGCAGGTTTGATGATCTTATTGATCAACTGTTTTTAGCACTTTCGTGAATTCTTCCGGAATTCTGTTTTTCAGGAAAATATCGGTAGGAAATCTATACGCGCAGATACAGAAATGAAATAAATTCTCAGATCTAAGTTGAGCATTGTGTAAAAGTTTTCTGTTTGAATTTTTACTAACTAACATATACTTTTACTCCGATAGCAGCTCGAAAGGAGAATTTTTTGGGACACTCGGTATACTTCATACTTTCAGCTGGACTTTATAGAAATGTCATCACCTCTTGAAATCTACTTACATCTTTGAATGTTTTCACTCATGTTCATGTTCATTCATTCGCTGGAAATTGACAATCGTCACGAAGTGAAATGAGAGTCGTGTTGAGGTTAATAAGGAATAACCTCCTGCCATGGTACAAGCAAAAACTGACTATAAATACATCAAGGGCGGTAGAGGATTTGCTTAAGCAGGAGCTATAGTTGATTATTTGTCGGTTTTTTTAAATTGTCATCAATTTCTGTTTTTATAATTTTTTGATACATTAAGTGGTGAGTAAAAAAGCTGACTTACTTCAAAGGTTTTCACTTTAATCATACTGTACGAGGGTGAGTCAGAAAATTTATTACACGTTTGAAAGCCTGTAGCTCTCCAACCATTTATCAGATTTGTATAAACTGATATTACCCCTGTAGCTAAAATATCTATTTAGATAGGAAAATTTAGTTTTTCAAATTCGATAATCTCGTTATCAATTACAAGCGATTTCATACAAATGCTTCATCGCAAAATCGTTCCAAACAGGCCTATAATCCTTGATAAAATTTGCTAGCAGTTTTGCCCTGCAGCTATCATAATCAAGTTCTATTGTATCGGTCTATCTTATCGCTCAAATATTTACTAGGTATATAAATAAGCTGCTGTATAAAACACTTGGGACTGTTATTCAACCTTTTTCCGCTTATCCCCCTGTTACACGAAACACGTGTTATCTTGAGGGTAGACTACTAGCAAATTTGACCAAGGATGTTTGACCTGTTTTGAAGGATTTTGAGATGAAGCATTTGTGAGATAAAGAAACTATACGACCGATTTAAACCAACTAAATTTTCTTATCTAAGGTGTTATGTTAACAACACAGGTATTACTTGTTTATAGAAATATGATAAGTGCTTTGAGATCTACCGGCTTTCGATCATCAAAACATTTTTCTAACTCACCCTGTAAATAATAAACATGAGCGGTATCTTGCCTTTGGAGATTTGTGATGATTTTTGCTGAGCCATTTTCATTGGCGTATTCGTCATTTTGAACGTTTTTATGGGCCTCTTCCAATTAGGCGCAGATTTTTTCAAGACAGCATAAAATCTTTTAGTGCATTTTCGTCTGGCATTGTCGCAACTTGAGATCAAACAAATTCTACAGGGTGCGCCAAAACAGTTCAGGGGTTTGAAAATTCGTAGTACTTAAGGCACTGGATAGATTGGAATGAATAGAATTCTGCTTGATGTTCTGTATAAGGAATTTCTTTACGATATGATGGAGGGATTTAGGCCCTTGTTCACGCATTTCACAGTAAAAGATATTTTTAAAAATTGAATTTGCTTATATTTTCAGTGATCTTAAAAATGCGAGATAAATAAAAAAGATACGTCGCCTTCAATAGACATCTATGCGCGCACGCATAAAAAACATATTTTCAATATGCTCTTTTTCACTGTTTCATTACGAGTCCCTGCTGAGCATGATTTACCGCTTGGATACAAGAGGCTTATTTAGCCAGTTTATCGCAGTTACAAGTTACAAGTGACTTAGGTAATCAGNAGTCAATACCTCAGTACGTAAAGGTGAAAAATTTACAGCAATTTTTCTTCTGATGAATGTACTACCTTTTGCTTCTGATTCAGGCACGATTAGATTTCATCAAATTCTACTGATCTTTGAACACTCTTTTGTGAGTGTGATACAGGCACAGTGTGCTTGTATCAGAAAATGAGCACAACGCCTTTATCCGCGGTTCGCTTATATATGAGGTAATGGGGAAGTTAAAGTAAATAGACAGAGCTGTGGCGATCAAATCTAAGAATAGAACGAAAGATGGCCACGTGCCACTTTTGTTCCTACTGTTTTCATTTTCATATTTCATTCTTTTAAGGAGGGTTGCCCTTCAGCTGAAGCTGGTTTTCAAGGGGCCCTCCGATAAAAACATTTAATTGCAATCTTAGAAAGAAAAAAGTATTATAAAACTATCAATTAAATCATATTATGAGATCCTATTTACAATATTTAAAATATATATACAATAATTTTGAAAATTTACAGTCAAAAGAAAAGAAATCCTAATCTCTAAATAGTTTTCTTAAAAGCATACAGGGAGGATGCCTGCTTAGACTCAGCTGAGATGCTATTCCAGAGTTTTGCACCTCTATAGGAAAACATCTCTGGCCCTTTGTTGACCTTTTCATTGGTAACCTTAAGTCCGTTTCCGTATTACAAAGGCGTTTAAGATGAGCATTGCAAATTTCAGGTGAAGAGGTCAGAAAGGTATTATGGAGCCAATCATCTATCGAGAACATCAAATACAATAGCGTATATTTAGATTGCCCCAGTCCCCCAGGCTAAGGTGCTTTTAACTCCCTTGGTTTACTTTAAAATTCAACTTATATTCTGATAGGTCCTGCTAATTGTTGCTTTTGCCATATCAATGGCAATGGTAGCCAGTGGCGACACAACAAGCGACCTCATGAAGAAAGTCAAGTACCTTGAAAGCAAGTTGATGCGTTCCACACGGCAGATGATGCTGCAGCAATTCTTTGCGGAAGAAACAAGACGTGTAGATGGATCATCAGGTTTAAAGCAAGTACGTTACTATAACCATGCTGTAAAGAACTACGAAACTCCTTCACACACGAGCAGAGCAGCCGCCGCAATACACGACCATGCCAACAACATCAGGACTGTTGGAATGGGGGAGTTTGTTGCGGTCTTAAATGGAGTTGAATTCAGAACACGTCACAATGATTATAGACTGTACATGCCGCATAGAACCAGCAAAGAGTACCATGCCTATGAGCCAATTCCCTTCCCAGAAGTTCCACCTTCAGTTAAGAGTTAACCAACGCTTGATGGGCAGATTGCAGAGTTGCATAAATGGTTCAAAGCGTGGAGAGACAGTGATACGTCAAAGTACAATTACACGAAGTACTTCAAACCAGTGCTTTGCTACTTGGAAGGTGGTTGGACATCGACAGGAAAGAATATTGATGAGCCGTTTGAAAGCGACAGACATTTCATCGATGCTGATAGTTGGTTTGATTTACAAGAAAGAGTCAAATACACTTCATACACAGGTAAACCTTGATTAACAGTGGTAGCGGTTTTCTTGCAGTTGCCCTACCCTGTGTTTTATGACTTAAGCTCCCTTTGAAGGAAAACAACGGGGATGTGCCTGCTATAGAACAATTTCGCACCCTGTCCTGGAACAAAATATTGGAAACATAATACCGGTCCTGGAATAAGGTGCAGCAAAAAGGCTAGTGTTGTTGTTTTTTAGTGTCTTAATAAAATGTTCGACCTATGCTGGAAATATTATCTTCACTGATATGCCTGTCCTGGAACTAACATGCGAAAGTATAATCCTGCCCTGGATTGTTTTTATTGAAAAAATTGATACCCAATCGGCAGGCACATCCCCAGGTGCTTGATCTATTATATCCCCTGGGCTTAAGCTGCCTTCCCACTAGAGCTTTTTCACTTTTGTTAGTTTTGTTGGACGTTGGTCACATTTTTTTCCGTAATGTTCTTGTGAAAGAGTTCTAAGAAAACCTCTGTTTTGTGCGTTGCCATTACAAAGATGCGTTTTCGAAAACCTCTGTTTTGGTAAACCTCCACTTTCAACAGCAATTCGAAAAGATCCATTTTTAGTCGTATCAATGGGAAAGCAATTACAAATGCGAATGTCTTTTTTAAACAAAAATGGGGCAGTGGGAACAGTTCCTAATGCAGTCATTTGCCATAAAACAATAGCCATGTTTGGGCAGAAGCAACAAAAGTGCTTTGAGTGTAAATTCAGTTTAATAAACTACCGCAAAAAATATTCTCTACACTCAAGGGTACCCATAAACCGCCTACACAATCTCTGTATGCTCCTTAGAACTGATATGTGGCTCATTGAGATGGCGATCAGCAACAACAACAATAAAAAAATCGAGGGACTAGTGTAGCTAGTCTAGTGTGACCATTTCTTCGCAAATTCAACATCAATTCAAGATATCAAATTTTCATTGGTTCTTTGCATCTTTATTTATTTACTTTGAAGTTACGATTGAATGTCGTTGCAAAATGTTTGCTTTGCTTTGCTTTGCTTTGCTTTGCTTTGCTTTGCTTTGCTTTGCTTTGCTTTGCTTTGCTTTGCTTTGCTTTGCTTTGCTTTGCTTTGCTTTGCTTTGCTTTGCTTTGCTTTGCTTTGCTTTGCTTTGCTTTGCTTTGCTTTGCTTTGCTTTGCTTTGCTTTGCTTTGCTTTGCTTTGCTTTGCTTTGCTTTGCTTTGCTTTGCTTTGCTTTGCTTTGCTTTGCTTTGCTTTGCTTTGCTTTGCTTTGCTTTGCTTTGCTTTGCTTTGCTTTGCTTTGCTTTGCTTTGCTTTGCTTTGCTTTGCTTTGCTTTGCTTTGCTTTGCTTTGCTTTGCAGTAGCTTTGTTTTGAAGAAAAAATGCTCTGATTTGATGTCTGTTCAAGACAAAGGAAATGGATATGAATTCTTGATCTCTATAAAACTTCATCCAACATTACAAAGCACTTCTTCTTGATACAGCATCATGGTTATAAGTGCCCAGCCTTTCACAACCAAAATCAAATTTTGAAGGGAGATCCACGAAAAGAATCCCCAAAGTTAAAGTTTTTCATTCATAAACATGCAGCCTGCAGTAAAGGTCTGCACACAAGAGCCCCTACTTTTGAGCGCAACCAATCCTCTTGCAAGCGTGTCGCATAAAATTTCATTAAAAACAAACAAATGCGGTGTAGCAAATCGCAAATTGAACAGAGCTTTGTTTGCACGACGTTTCGGGCTTCAACTCATTATCTAGGAAATATTGTTGATAATAGGTTTACGCCCAAAATGTCGTGCAAAAGACTCTATTCAAAGTACAATTTTTTCTGCTGTATTTCCTTTGTCTTTTCATTACTTTTGAGAACCAGTATATTTTGCAAGAATTAAACTTGTCTGAAATGTCTATAAGCTGCTAAAAAATTGGAAAGGAGAATGTTATAATAAAGGGCTAGATGCAAGGGATGTATTTTCTGTGGTTATTGCGAAGTAAAGACCCCTCGAATATCTTTTTATACCCTGAGCCAACAACAAAAGGAAATAATAAAAAGAAAAACCATGACTTTTGAATTTTTCGAGCCTCTGCTACCCAGGGTAGTCTATTTATAAATAGTAGACGCTAGAGTTAAGAGCATTTGCTAACCAAAACCAAGAAACGATGGTTCTAATTAGCATGTATTTAAAGCACCTTGTTTACTAACCAAAAGCCTTTGTTAATTCTAGGTACGAAGAGCCGTCTTGAAAACCTTGCCTATCTACCAACAACAGTAATGAACTTCATCAATAACACAATACCTGTGTTTGCCCAATGGAACTACCGCATTATGTGCCATCCAGTCTCACGACATGTGCCATTGTCTCAGTTCAATCTTGTCGAAAACTTGGGAATAAGGATGTCTCAAAGAAAGACACGTCATGCTTTTGCAAACTCGAGAGCTGGTCGCTTTGTCCTGAAGGAAGAAACACCTGGTGAAAGGCGTAGAGGGAAAGATGACACTTTTCTTGATAAGCTGATGGCTGAAATTCCCGGTAAGAATAACTATGCTGGTCATTTTTTCGATAAGACCATTGATGGTGACGTCATAATGGGTTCAGATGACAAACCAAGAGATGTGTCAAGATATCACAGGGGCTTCAAAGTTGACGGAAGAGATGCTATGGGACAAGGAAGATACACAAGAGGTTTCTCTGATAATGACTTGTTTGCAGCAAAAACAACACAGCCCAAGGTAATTAGTAGTCAAGGTATGGTAATTAAAACTAAAGGTATTTTAGATAATGATATTTTGCATGCTACCGGGTGTGCCAAAGAACTATTTATGGGTTTGAAAAATCGCCGAAAGAATGAAGTGTTTTTTGCGAGTATTCTTGTAATGTTTTGGCTCTGACAGTATAGGTAAATTCGACTTTACGAAATTTGTGAAAAAGGGTCTAAAACAATCGGTCTTGAGAAAGTTTCATGAAAAGCAAATATGGTTCCTACTCAGGCAACGGTTCGCAATGGAAAAATCAAGAATTTCATTTCAAACGCTGCTTGTATGAAATTTGCATCGTGTGCTTCAAAAGACAGAAAATCAAATCCTAGCATCACTGAGCATCACTGCGGGGAAACTCTTGGAGTTAGCATCGATATCAAAAGCTTCATCTGCTTTATGTTCAATTTCACTTGCATGTCTGTCACAGGGTTCATTCTTTTAAGCAGAACAAATTTTACAAAGTATATAGTTGCATGGTCTTTTATTTGCTCACAGTTTTCTTTGAACAACTTTTCATGGTGGGGAATTCCAAAAATTCTGTTGGAATACATTTCAAATATTATTGCCTCAATTAAAATTTTTAGGTTGCTGGCCTTGACATGATCGATAAAGCATCCTGCACAGGTACTGGCAAGAACAAGAAATGCGATAAACAAGTGCATCGATGGACATTTGCTATTCCTCTTGAGATGATTTACCTCACTCCATTAACCAGCTGGAACCCTTACAACCTTGCGTACAGAGGCAAGTTCAACACGAAAGAAGGTAAAAAGGTGGTCAACGGCGGTAGAAATGGAGACTGTAGCAACCCTAATAGATATTGGAATGGCTTGAACAGCAAGATTTATTATAAAACACCAACAGAATTCTTCAGTGGTAAGGAACATGCAACAGATGCAGCAGACACTACAAAAGGTTTGTAAAGGCACCTTGTAATTTGTTAAAAGGTACCGGGTGTCCCATGATAAAAGTAGTCTGGTCCCTCAACTTATCGACCAAATCAAAGTCTGTCTCACATTAGGATGTCAGGCGAAAAGATCCGCAAATAAAACAGTCAAAGAGTTTGCATGAGTAAATTTTTGCGTTATCGCAATTCTCACCCAGCATCTTATGTGAGACGGACACGGACTTTAGACTATGCATTAACCACACTGCTAGTTTTTCCGCGTGTTTCACTTCGGAGGGGGTCCGAGTGGACACTGTTCTGCACTCTGCCATCTCCCTTTTAAGCAGTCCTTTAGATCATAAAAAAGCATTGTGTGTTATTGAACTTTGCTAAAAACTTCTTTCATCATGTTTAAATGAAAAGGGCACAAAATGACACGTTTTTAAAGTCTGTCTCAAATTGATGTCATGTGACAATAAAATCGTTAAGTTGGTAGCTAATCGGTAAGTTAATTGTTTACCATAAAATGAAGGACAGTACGCGCAACAATGACCATGATTTTAATTTTAGTTTTTTATCCAGTTGACATCACCCCAATACTGATATTTTCCATTGAAAGACAAATCAATATATTCATTAGTTGCATTTCCCTAATTTTCGAGAAGTCGCAGTATTTTGCCAGTCAGGCGCGCTTCAAAAGAAGGTGATTTTCATATAATTGAAGATATATCAAATAACATTAACCCTATCTGGACCAGGCTTTTCTGAGTATCCTCAGGCCGGGGGGGGGGCTAAATTAGCCCCCCTCAGAACTCCGAATTGACAAAGGCTAGAAGAAAGAAAATTGGCCATCTTATGTGATTTGATGCGAAAAATCCGAATTTATCATTTATTTTACGCTAATTGTAGTATATTCGATGACGTCATCATTTTTCTTTGTTGTAGGCCAAAAACAGTACTATTACAGATTTGACTGTAAAATCTCACTTGAGAGGAATACTATGCTTATTTTAACTGTAATTGATAGATAAAATATTAAACTCTCATAAAAACATAATTTTTTGAAAAAATAATGAATTCTGTAAACCTATAATTATTACCTAAATTAATTATATACATGACGTCATCAATGACGTCATTTCTTAGAAAAACAATAAAATTAAGTTTTTTTCCACATTCTCTTATTAATTCATGGCTGATCTGAAAATTTCATCCAGTTATCTTACTTCTGTCAAGAATTATCTTAGTTTGAAGTTATAAAGGGTTTGACCGTAAAACACAACCTCGTCCCCAGAGCCTTTAATATGACAAAAGGCCCCGGGGACGAGGTTGCGTAAAACAAACAAGATATTAAAACTACTCTCTCAGAAAATTATTATATTTCCAAAACTACATGAGATATCGTAAAGAAATTTGGATAGAAGGTGCTAAATAGATAGTTAGGAAAAATCACAAAAAATGATAAGCCTAGAAATTAGCAAAACAGAATTACCCAGACAAACATGGTAGGGGGGGGGGCTAATTTAGCCCCCCCGGTCCAGATAGGGTTAAGGTTTTTTTATTTGGCCACACCAAATGACCACGCCAGTATTCGGCAAATTTAAAGTTCACACCCCTTCCTCTTCGACTACCTTTGCGACAACCCTGTTTACCTCTCTTTCATATTTAGTTTCATTTTAGATAACTTGTGAAATTTAGATAGTTTTTTCTCTTGTAAGTTTTTAACAGGGTACATTGTAAAACAGCGTAAACTGAATGTTTTACCCTGTATAAATATTATAAAATCAAAATAAAAATCAAGCCGCTGATGTTGCCCCCATGTCGTCCTATATTTCTTCAAGGTTCATTTCTAACTCATCAATTGAAATTTTCACAGGAACTTCTTGCGTGCTAGACCCAAGTGGAACCGTCCGTAAAGTGGTCGCCTCCGGAACGAGAGTGTTCTTACCTGAAATCAAGGACGTTGGAACAATGCGAACCCGGTATCCTATTTACCCGGTATACGGAGAAGGCTCGCCTGTCTGGAAGGAGCTCTCAGCATTGATAGATTACGTCATGGATCCATCCTCACATCTCTTCATCAAATCCAACAGCGAGGGTGGCGATGGCTCTGGCGCCGCCAACAACCAAAGCATCACAATCAAGACCGGCGGTTCAAGAGTGTCATCCACCACTTTGCATTACCACACTATCACCTTGACCACAGAAGAAGCAATATTTCTGCAATCAAATGAGAAAGAAAGACTCGTCAAAACGACTTCACACGCAAATGGTCATGAGCACGATCTTAAGATCTACTGGCAACCCAAGCGCAAGTCATTCATGTACGAAACGTGTGGCGGGAAGCCAAGATGCTGGGATAGACACAGCATTGTTCTTACTACGATCAACAACTGATGATTTCTACAATGCCAATAGCAAGGCAGTCTGAATAATGAAACTGCTTATCATGAATCCCTTTAAATTGCCTTGAGAAATTTAGTTTATCATCTAAAGCACAACAGATTGTTTATTCGTAAAAATAATCAGTCAGTTTTAGTATGTTAGCACTTGTAAAACGCGATGTTTTCTTGTAAACTTTTAGCAAGCATGAAGAAATTGTCATTGATTGGATTCATTTCTACCAGATGTTCTAAAAAGGAACCTTTGGGTGACTCCTAGATTAGAGTTTCATTGTAACGGCATGTTTATGGGCTTTACAAATTTCCTTGGAACTATAATCTTCTCTCGCTGAAAGAAATTTGAAATGGAAATAACTTTCAATGATATCTATTTAGCTATCTGTTCCTCTCACCTGTGAGCCTCTGCATACAGTAAAAACCCGCGTATAAGAACCTTGTGGATTAAGAACCTACAGGCTGAAATTGACAAATTTTCAATTGTTTTATAAGAACCAATCCATTGTATTCATTGTTTAAGAACCTAGGCTGACTTGCAAAATAGTAGGTTCTTATACGCGGGTTTTTACTGTATTCACATTGGCAAACATTTGTTCTGACATATTTGTTTCTGAAGGGGCAATTTTGACCCTTTCCCCATTTAAATTATTTTCATTGTTGAAGGACAAGGCTGCTTGGTTTGCTGTTACACGTGTTAGTAAGTTTCTCTTGTCAGTGGTATGTAATTTGTATGCACAAATCCACAAATATTACGGAAATAGCCAGGATGGCCTTATTGGGTCAAGTCAATGTACTTCTAATACAAGTCTTCGTTATTTAGGCCAGCCCCCCACATATTTAGACCATTTCATTTCATTTCATTTTGATTTATTTCAACAGGGTTAAATACATTCAGTATAATTTAAATAACTGATTTTCAATGTGCCCTTCTTAAAAACAAACTAACCTAATACATGAATTGATACGTAATACTTTAAGATCCCATATAAAAGAAAAATTTTAAAAAGAAAGGTACTCAAAAGTCATGCGTATGTGCTTATAGTTGGTTTAGAAGACCAACCTCTTTGATCTTTCAAGAACGATTTTAGTCTCATTTTGAAAGTAGCTAGCGAAGGAGAAGTTTTGGTTTCATAGCTCAACTGGTTCCAAACAGTAACTCCTCGATAAGTAGGGCTCCGTTGCCCCGGGGGGGGGGGTAACTTGAGTCTTGGGATGACGGGGACGTGCCACCCAAGTTTTAGGAAAAGACCCATCCTTAAGGATTTTCGGTCAATTTTCATACCCATTTTTAAGGATTTTGAGGGGGAAAGCCTCTTGNGATGGATGCACTTCTAGCTCGTTGATTCTTCCAGTGCAATGCATCTTTTGCAAAAAAGACAAGTACAAACCGAAGACCAGAACAAGAGAAAAGCTACTTAGTTGCTCAGAATTCAGAGCAGATGGAAATATAAGAAATAGTGCACTAAAACATATCAACATGTGATACAAACATATTTTCGCGAGCAGATTGGATTGAAGTCCAAGAAATATGTGCACAAAGAAATGGCACCAGCACGTGTTCGAAAGGACTTACTTGCTGTCGAGAAAGTTATTGAGGTTCTGGAAGATGTTTTTATCAGCCCTTGGGAAGGGGAAGAGCTGCTAAGCCTATCAACGGGCATTGCTGCTTCTCTAGAAGTCAAGACCGATCTACTTAGTGCAAGGGAGAAAGGAATGGATGCATGCAAAACGTTTGTCATCAGTCGATGTTCTTCAGAGCCAACAGCTGAATTTTTCGACCCATTGAAGAAGACCAATTTGAAGACATTCAAACATCTAAAGAAAGTTGTCAATGTGCAAAAGAAAGACAAACTCATCCCACTGAAGATGGACCGAACATTATTTGCGCGAATGGCACTGATAGCACAATTCCGAAAAATTGATCTGAAAGAAGTTTTCAGTTATCCACTTGGTCCACTACCATGGGCAATTGCTGATCCCTATGGAATGCCCAGAAAAACAAACAAGGCACAGCTCCTGCAGCAGCTTGAGAAAGGAACTGCCCCTGCAGATCAATATCCTGAGCATGCTGCAAGCATTTACGACGGAATGGCAGTTCTTCAGAAATATCAGCCTCCTAGTGGATCAACATTTCGTACCCTGGCTGAGACTTTGCTGCAGATATGTTCAAGTCAAATCAGCAGAAGGTTTCATATTGTTTTTGATGTGTATCGAGACATATCCATAAAGAATCCTGAGCGATCAAAGAGAAATTCTGGTGGTGTTGAAGGGATCAGATACAAGAATATTCTTCCATCATATCCGATCAAGTCTTGGAAGAAATTGATGTCTATTCAATCAAATAAGACAGAGATCGTTAAATTCCTGGTATCTGAATGGAAAAAGCCAGAGTTCACTGCCAAACTTGAAGGGAAAACGATGTATGTGACAGAGGGAAGCAGCTGCTGGAGAATAACAGAGGACGGTTCTGAGATCGTTCCAGAGCTAGAATGTTCACATGAAGAGGCAGATACTCGCATGCTGCTTCATGCAAAATACGCAAATGGTCCTGTAGTTATTCATGCAGATGATACAGACGTGTTCATATTGCTCCTTGGACACAGCAATGCCCTTGCAAACACGCATATGAAGGTAGGAAGAGGTTCCAAGACCAGGATAATTGATATAAACAAGGTTAAAGCAGCAATCGCTTCGAAGTTGCACTCACAGATTTCATGCCAAGAGTTCTGCAGATCTTTAATTGGTATGCATGCATTCACAGGATGTGATTCTATTTCAGCCCTTGCAGGCAAAGGAAAGAGTAGAGCTTTAAAGTTATTGATGGTCAATAGTGATTATGTAGCAGCTTTCTCGAACCTTGGAAATACATGGTTGGTGTCAGCAGATTTGCTAAGAAAACTCGAGGAATTTGTTTGCGCATTATATGGAAAGCGACTTCAAAATGTTGACCTTCTTCGCTACCAACTGTACTGCTCAAAGGGTGGAAAAGTTGAACCAGAAGCTTTACCGCCATGCAAATCAACTCTTGCTTTACATGTAACAAGGGCCAATTATCAGGCGGGAGTGTGGAGAAGAGCCATTTTCCAACTTCCAGATGTTCCATCGCCTGATAATCATGGTTGGGAGGTCAGTGAGGATGCAATAGCAATCAAATGGCTAGCTAGTAATCCTGCACCTGATGAAGTCATGGAGCTGTTAAGCTGCCGTTGCAAGAGATCGTGCAAAATTGACTCGTGTTGCTGCTTACAGGCAGGATTGAAGTGCACAGATCTATGCGCTACCGAATGTGATCACATGGATGTGGGAATTGCCGATGAAGAACAAAATGAACTTGATCAGAATGCTTATGCGACAATTTCAGACAATGATTCTTCGGACTTTGAGGATGATTAATTGATGACCAATAACACTGTTTCTTTTCAAACATTTTAAATTTATGTTGAGATAAAGCGATGTACAATAATATTTTTGTCATCAGACACCCTTTGAACCCCCCCCCCCAACAGAGGCCTTGTCCCTTTCCCATAAACATACAATGTCTAAAAAAGCTAATTCTATCAAAAGGTTTTAAATCTTGAACAAATCTCCGACAAAGCTCAAGGATGTTAAGATTTTTGGAAACGACTTTAGGAGAATTTGCACTTTGATCACATATGATATTTGTAATCTGTATCAACCCCCGGTTCGTTGCTAAGCTACCATTTTGAAGCGTCCATCATAGTTTTTCGTATTCAGCTACCAAATACGGATATTTTAAGATATATTTCGTTTGTTTCGGCCAAGTGAGTATCAGGATCCTGTCAGCTGACGGACTAAAAGGGTTTCTTAACGCTTCCTGTGTCCTTTAAAATACATACTTAACGTCACTCCAGTTGATAGGAACTCATATAATCAAACATAATAAGAAGCTGGACTAAACCTTGTCTGCCTCGAGTTCATTATGTTAACGTCAATATANATTCTCGAGGTTCAAAACCCATCCTTATGTTCCCGTTGCTCAATATATCGAAGTTACCCCCCCCCCGGCCGTTGCCCATTTGAGGTCTTACACAGTGGAATCCTGAGATCAGTAATGGTATTCCTTAGGGTCCGATGGCAAGAATCTGACAAGTTGTGAAACATTGTCCGCATATAGGGAGATGCAAGCCCATTCAAGGATTTATACACTGTAGAAGCTGTTTCAAAGTCAATCATTTCTTTGATTGTTAACCATCCTAGTTGTGATATTAATGGCAGCGATGCTTTATCAAAGGGACCATTTGTAGCAACACCAGCTGCCCGAATTGGTAGCTTTTGCAGTTTTTAGAGTAGTATCACCAGCACATCCCCAAACAGGGCAGCAATATCTAAAATGCAGGTCTACGATACTGAAATACATCCTTTGGATGGTTTCCAACGAAAGGTATTTCTTAGAATACTTGAGCATTCTTATTCCTCGAGAAATCTTACCGATTGCAACGTTGATTTGTCCTTCCGATTTAAAAATGGATCAATTTGTACCCAAAGATATTTGATATTACATTACACGTAGACTCAATCTTTTCTTCATTTATTTCAAAGAAGGGAAAATTGGTTGAATCACTGTAATCTATTTTTCCAAGGTTATGTGCAGTACCAAGGATCATGCTCTGAGTCTGCGACATTAAGAGACAGTTTATTTCCCTGTAGCCACGAACTAAAATCCATCTCCTCCCACCTAAAAGTTTATTTTCAAATAGTCAATAATCTTCTATTGTCAACATTCTACGCTGAAAACTGGATGAATTCTGATAGTAATTACTCAAGTAGTATACTCAGTTACAAGATCCAAGGTTGCGGAATAAGCGGAAATCTGGCTAAATGGATAACCTAATTAATCGTAAACAATTTGCTGTTATAAATAATCAGTCATCAGATACAACAGATGTGCCATTTTGCATACCACAGGGATCACTTTTGGGTCCACGTCTGTTCTCAATTTTCGTGAGTCACTTCTGTGATGCAGTCTCAGTCGGTGAATTGCATATGTATGCTGACGATAACACGGCGTTTTTCTCAGGGGATTCTGTTGATGAAGTTTCCCCTATGCTAAATAAGATGCTCAACGAGATCCAACAATGGTATTCAAAGAATAAATTGACAATACACCCTGAAAAGACCAATGCAATGATGATAAACAGACACAAATTCATTGGACCCTTAAACCCTTAAATAGGTTACAGTTTGGTCAGTCAATCATTGAATATACAGATGTAGCTGTGCTTCTGGGGATAACAATTTATCATAAATTGTCATGGAACCCACATATTAAAGATCTAGGAAAAAGATTCAGTGCTGAAGTCAAAAAGTTAAAAAGTATGAAAAACCTACCCATCAAGTTTTTGGAAGAAATGTACTTTAAAACGATCATTCCCACCGTTACATATGCTATCACTATTTGGGGAACACTCACGGGCGTAGGGGAAGATAAAATCTGGGGGGGGGGCTGAAATAAAATTTCTATTGTTTACCAAATTTTTTGCCCGACTTAGGGTAGATTTTTGCCCGAAAAAGGCTGATTTTGGTAAATTTTTCCAATGTTGGGGGGGCTGCCGCCCCCTGGCTCCTACGCCTATGGGAACACTAAACCGGAGCGACTCCGAAACATCGAAAACATACATATTCAAGCACAGCTAGGCTAATAAAAAGGCCGCCAAGAAGCATACGCAACGACCAAATTTTAGAAAAAATGAATTAGCTACCAATACAATACAATCGTAGACTTTTAGATTTGTCTTTTGATGCAAAAAGCAAACCTCGGCTTACTGCCAAAACTAATGTAAGACCTGTTCAGCAAATGTACTTCAAAGAAATGTACACTACGGAGTGGAGAAGTGAAATGGACTGACACCAAATTTAAAAGAAATGACTATTGACAATTTTAAATCAAATCTAAGGAAGAGTAGAAAATACATAAATTCAGTGGACTTCAGGGGTTCCAAAGTAGTTACATTTAAGGGCGCAAATTTTACTTATTTTTAGCTAAATAGATTACTTTTTCGTTTTTTGTAATTTAAGGTAAATAAAATTTTTAACTGGGTAATATTAGGTAAATAGCAGGTTCACATCAGCTGCAATGCTGCCAGCAACTAACCTGCTCATCAAATAAAATTGTATGTATGTATATATGTATGAACTGTATGCATGTATACCTTCCGAGTATAATGATACAGGAAACAAGTGAAAATAAAGTAAAAATATGCTAAGGATTTCCTTGCCTAAAATGAAGTGCTTAAATAATTTTTTCCCAGTACTGGAGTTTCTTTATTTTTAAATGATCTGAGAGCCGAGTTTCTTATAAGCAGTTTCCTATAAAAATCATATTCGTATTTTGCTTTTGTCACTGTGATCTCCTTTCCAAGAGGCAGTTTGGACAATACTTTTTGGACAAAAGAAAATTGGAATAAATTTGATAATCTTTTTGATATCATTCTGTCATTCTTGAAACTCCCTTTGTAGAATTACAGTGTATTCCTGGGCGCAGGGTAATGAAACAGACAATTATGCTAAAGACAGCTGCAAGGAACTTTTTCGGAAGATGAATTTCAATCCAAGTACAAATCTTTAATGATTCTGCAGGAATTTTATTAAAATTACAATGCATTTGGTAAAAAGATATTTGCTGCCATGTTTGATGCAATTTTCTACCAAAACCATTGAAAACAACTTGACAAGATATCTAAAAAATTAGCACTCTTTTGACAGAACATCTATAGTATTAGAGTCTCTTTTGATAATGTTTACATCTTCAATAGCTCTTTTCTTTTCTGCAGCATACTTTATTTTTCGAGCAAGGGTCACTTCCCAGTTCCTTGACAACAATGTATACACTTCTGGGGTGCCTATATACTCAGCCCTAGCTCTACCAGTCCTTCCGACACGATGAATATAGTCAGTAGTGTTCAAGGGACAATCATAATTGATGACATAAAATAGATCAGGGAAATCTAGACCCCTGGATGCTATGTCAGTGCATATAAGGATTGTAGCCTCACTTTTAACAAGTTCTTTGAAGATCCTGTGCCGCTCATCTGGAGCAACTTTACCAGAAAGTTTGACAGTGTTGATGTTATTTTCTTTAAGATGCTTTGACAGCCAGTTGCAAGTTGACGATGAATTAGCAAATATTATTACTTTCTTGTCTGCCGCAATTCTAGAATTTAGCAGTTCAACTAGCAAGTTTGGCTTCTCAGGCTGTGATGTCTTTATGAATTTGTGGGTTACATGTGGAAGAACATGGTGAAGAGTAGCAGTAACTACTTCAATCTTAGGGATTTGAGCTTTTATGGCACTGAGAACGCCTTTCTGTGGCAGTGTAGCTGCAGCTAACACATAATGTGTAGTGACTTCATTTTCACTATGAGCTTCTTTGTTCTTCATTATATTAAAGAAGGTTTTTGTCATAGCTTTGAAACTTGAATCAAACATAGTATCAGCTTCATCAAAAACTAAGTATCTCAAGTCAGTGAAAAGAATCTTCCCTCTTTGGACCATATCTAAAATAGTTCCTGGGGTTCCAACAATTACGTCAATAGGATTCTCTTTCAACCCTCTGTGCATGAGCCTATCCTTTTCTCCACCAATACATCCTAAAGATCGCATTGGGGCATGGTGTGACATCGACTTGACAACATGCAAGATTTGCACTGCCAGTTCTCGAAATGGTGCCACTATGCAGATCTGTGGCCGACGGAACCTGGTTAGCACACCATTTTCTTCATCTGATTTGAATCTATTCATGATGGGTATCAGGTATGCCAGTGTCTTTCCAGTTCCTGTTTGTGCTGCACAGAGTACATCTTTACCTTTGAGTACAGCTGGAATCGCTTTCATTTGTATGATTGTTGGTCGGCTAATTTGCAGGCTTTCAAGACCTTGAATTACGTCATTTCTCAAGTTAAACTTAGAGAATGCTGGTACAAATGATTCTAGATTGGAATCAGATAAATCATTCTTATTTTGACTTTTAGCGTATTCGAAAGCTGGATTATTTCCACTGGCTTTGATCTCAAATTCCTTTGGACCACTGGCAATGCTGTCAAAATCTCTTCTAGCTTCATTAGAATCAGTGCTTTCCTTACTTGCTTTTGAAAGTATCCCTTTCAGTCTAGGATTTTCGAGCACCCTTTGATTAGGCCCATGCCTAGGCCTTCTAATAATGGGCCTATCAACTGGCCAAACTTTTGCAGCGCCCCCTCCGGCTCTAATTGAAGCATGTCTGGTAGTGATGAAATGGAATGATGTGGATTGTTTATTGATGTTGAACGGCGGAAGGATCTTCCGGCCTGTTCTCCTGAGCAGATCCATACTCGTAGTTGTAGGCACTCCAAAACATCCACCGTCGGGTTGTCAGGTCGCTTTCTCTTTTTACTAGTCTATAAAACGCGGACCACGCGGACTTCACGGACCTCCAAAGCAGGGAGCTATAGACCATGCACGATTCTGTAAATATTACTTTTTTTTTTAGAAAATAAAGTTTGAAAATTGAAAGAAAGTTTTCTACAAAGGGTGTATTTTTGTCGCTAAAAGTGACCTTATCTCTTGATACAAAGTGACCATAAGCGTACGGGAAGAAAAAATCTAGGGGGGCTGCCTGATGAAAAGTCTATTCTTTACGAAATCTTTTGCCCGACTTACGGGGGATTATTGCCTGAAATACGCAGATTTTTCGGACTTTTTCGAATGTTGGGGGGGCTGCCGTACCCCAGCCCCCCGGATCGTACGCTTATGAAAGTGACTGTACCTCATGACAGACAACATAGACTGTCAGGTCTGACTTTACAATATTAAATTTGTTCAAAACAACAAATATGAATAATTAGCGGTATCGTAGCTCAGGTTTGCGCCTATGTGTCATGACCTCATGACTACATGTAAGTACTATGTCTTCAATGTAACCCTGCTCAAACTATAAAATTTGAAGATCTTGACCCAAATAAGCTATCCACTATTCTGAATAGTAGATTTTGCACTTGGTATCTGGTTATTATTATTTTAATGCAAGTTTTATCGCCATGCCAGCAACATATTTTACTGCTACGTACGTGATACTTTTACTTGTAGTTTTTACTGCCAGTCGCAAGTTTGATTGCCACTTCGCTTTTCCTGCCAGTTTTGCAGTTTCTGCAGCAGCTTGATAGATTTATTTGGAATTCTTATTCAAATGTGGGTCCATGCAGTGGCGGAGCCACGGGGTGTATGAGGGGGTAAGTACACCACCACTTTTTTGAAAATATGGTAATTTAGATTCACCCAAAAATGATATAAAAACTGTAGGGTAGGGGTAGGTATAGATTCAGTTTAGTCTCGTTTCTTACATGTATGTCAATGATTTCATCTGTCGTTTTATATCTAAAAAGGGCATTTCCCTAAGGTTTGAAGGGCGTGGCCTTGAACATGTTCCCGGGGGATTCACCCCTAGACCTCTATAACCCCCGCCTCTAGGTCCTTGTCGCAATTAGGTTAGGGTAGGGGACAAATCTCACCATGGAATTACGAAGCAGAGCTTTCATGACGAAATGAGACAGTTGCCCCTATGCCGTCTCTAAATCCACCACTGCAGCAGATTTTTCTTGCAAACAGTCATCTGCAAGTACGATGACAAATTAATTTGCTAATGACCATTACAAAATCAATTTCTGTTCTTACAAGTCTATGTCAACACAATATATTGACTTTGAATGAAGAAGAGGAAGAAGACAAGATGTTGATGTTCTTGCAGACAATTGACATGGACATTCTACATCATAGGACTCAAAATGATGATATCCTTTTCTTCGTTCACCCAAAAAGAGGACACAACGGAACATATCATGAGATGTAAATGTGTAAGGAAAGTCATTTATGGTGATGAAGGTTGTGGACAGAAAAATGAATTTAACATCAGTTCCAACCTTGGAAGTTCCAACGAGTATAAAGAGGTAAAGGAGATGATAAATCATGCGAACAAAGCAATGGAGATGAGGGAAAGGAGAGGAATTCTGAAGGATTTTGAAGAATATTAAAAAAGAAAAGAAAACATGTAACAATGGGAAAAGTGGAAGAAACAGTGTGCTGTGCCTCGCACTCAATTCTTAATAATGAGTGCCTATTTGGAACAATAGGGAGGGCGCTGCGAGAATCACGAGAATCACGAGAAACCTACCCAACAAATACCGCATTGAAACCCCAAACTGCGGAGACTGACAACAAACAACAAAGATAAAAAGAAACGCAGATCTGCACCCTCAAGATGAAAAGAAACCAAACAAATAAGATCAGATTAAACGCCCCCAAAACCCTAAAGTTCAAGGTTCAAACCCCAGAACCCCAACCCCACACAATGGAATGGAAAGGAACCTGTTCAATACGATGTGCGCATGCGTTATACAACTCACAATTTTAGTGATGTGGGCCTAACACTTCTCACGGTAAAGTCGTCCGACCACAGCTTCAGGAAACGAAGAGCTCACCAGGTAATTTCAAGCCATTTTCGTACTATTAGCAGTTGATACATTTTCATGTGCTTGGTAAGAACTTTTTCGAATAGAAGCAAGTATGTTGATATCTAAATGGCAAAATATAAGACTTGGTTTCCGACGGATGATTCTGGCCTAAAAACAGAGAGGTGTCGAGATCGTTTTGAGCGTACTCTGTTTCCAGATGATTCTCTTGGTTGATTGATATTTTCTTATTTTTGCCTCAATAGGACGATGTCCGAGGGACGCAAGAAAGCAGAGCAAATCTTGCAGCTCGATCCACCGGTTGAACTGGTTTTCAATGGTATGTATTTCTTAAGCAATTTCATCTGAAGATGATTTCATTCCTTTCTTGTCTGTGTGCTGAGCAATGCAAAGGTCACTTCATTTTCAATTTCGGAAGCAAAAAGCTGGGAAATCCAGTCCAATTTTGAAGAAGGGAACACAGTGCTTTTTATTGTGGAGCAAGGGATCACTAACTCCTCTATCAGAGCCTCATTGTCAATAAATATATGTGGCAACTTCAATAGTTTTTATCAAAGTCAAAGACATGTTTCAAAGAAGAATATTTCTGGCATATTTCAACAAAGAACAAAAGTTTCTATCTGGCCAGGGTGAATTTGGCTGCATATTTTCGGAAGATCTTTGATGCAGAGAAACATTTCCTCCATGTGAAATCACCTTATTTTGGGACAGTATTCAGGCACAGAGAAATGCCCAGATGCACCCTGGCTGTCTGGCACATTGAAGAACATACCACAGCACAGTTTTTGTGCATACAATTTTTAGTGGCACAAGCACGCAGCAAGATTTCTACTTACAGCAGTCGACATCAGTTGGAAAACGATATAATCTTCTGTGCGGTGGCTAATGATCAGGCAGATTTAAGAACAATGAATTTTTCTGCTCAACTTGCAAGTCTTTGCATGGGCACAATAAACTCTCAGCCGTTATAAATCATCCCTCATTTGTGGGAAGTGACAAGTGGGCTGAACAGTTGTGCTCTGACTTGAAATGGTATTTCAAAGGAAGTACACATATTCAGATATCTGTACAAGTATATTTCATTTTTTGCAGCAGGTCATTGAGGTGGCAAAGTTAAGCTGGTGTTAACCTGCTTTTAAGTTAAAATGAAAGCTACTTTGAAGAAAGTAGCACCTAGACTGGAAAGTTTCCTTTTTGTGCATGCAATTTTAATGGCCTATAAGTAAAATCTTTGTGGTGAAATTTGTAGTTGAAAAGAATAGGACAATGAGGTAATATTTTGTTTGACAGCTATTGCTTATGTCCAAGATCAAGTAACGCAACAATTTTTGCTTGTGCATGTTATTGCGCAACAAACTTTCCAGTCTGAAGTAGCACCAACTAAGTTGTTAATTTTAATCTCCTAATGCAAATCTTGTTTATAAAGGGCATTAAACTTGATGCAGAAATCATCAAACGTAATCACAGTTATTTTAAAGTATTTCCTAATATTAAGTTGCCATTCATCCAATTGGACATGGAAATATAAAGTAAAGCATTCTTAACCCTATCTCACCTGGGGGGGATTCCACCCCCCAACCAAGTTTTTGTTTGCTGCTCCTAACATATTCAACGCAGCATCCCAAGATTGCTCAAGTTTAATGTTGTAACTATACTGTATCAAATTATGAAAATTTCAAGATTCTAAATATAGCACCGTAACCATGGCAACCATTTTTTACTGAGTGGTCAACAAAAATTGAATATCTATTTTGAAATTATTACAAATATTAATCTCAAATCTGGTACATATTATGCCTAATTCTAGTCTTTTCCTGGCCACCACATCCCCATCACGGCAGTGATGCAGGAAGGCTTGCAAACCTCCCTCATTTGGCCTTCAACGTGAACAGGAAATGTTATGGCTCATAACTCCATTTTCAGATAACTAATTTCTTCCCTCGATATGCCAAACTGTAAGTTGAAATGCCTAGCATGTAACTAGAATGAATAGAAATTGCCAGATTCAGAACTTTTTTCTCTGCGTTTACTCAAACGTCAGAGCTTTTTTGGGACACCCGGTATATGTTATTTTCCGGATCTGAAATATGGCGGAAAGCAAGCAAACAAGATATATATATACCTTAAATGTGAAAATTTAATGTGGAGTGGAAAATTTACTTTGTGTTATCTATTCAAGAACATTAGAAACTTGACATCAAAGAAAGTACTGCACACTCACTTGCTTCTGATTGATGTCAGTTCTGTTGCTTGTCTATTTGATTCTAAAGTGCTGTTTAATATGTCTTTTGCGATGAATTGCAAACTTGACTGATTTCCAGAATCGAGCATTTAATGTCTCGTTCAATTCCTACCCTGACCATCCCCCCCAGGACACCCCCAGGCATTTGCTCAAAAAATATTCCCCGCCCCCGGGCATTTGACAGTAAATTTTTCCCCGGCCCCCGGGGCATTATACAACATCAGGAGCTTTTCATTATACAGTTACTGGGAATATGGCATATTTTCAGTGCCCGGCCCCCGGGCATTCGCCAGAAAAATTTCCCCCGCCCCCGGGCATTTGTGCAAGCAATTTTTGCTGACCCCCGGGCTGCCCGGGGAGGGATGGTCAGGGTAGGAATTGAACGAGACATAACTTCATAGTGATCTGAACAAATATCATTTAGATATTGCTACATTCAGGATAGGAATTAAACATGCATTCTCCAGGTTCCAGTAATCTGATTGGAAGATTCTTTTACCATTTTTCTTGCTAGAAATTTATTTAATTCAGCTACAAAACATAAAAAATGCTGTCTGTTCCAGACTAATTTGCAAAATGGCTCAAAGGTCTGTTCCATACCCAATCTACTGTATCTCTCTCATTCCTTGCATAAACCTCTAAATTGAGCAATGATACAACAGGTTCAGCTATATATGTACATACAATATTGTAAAACCCGCATATACTGTAAGAACCTACTGTAAGATACAGTGTACAGTATATAATGCTGTAGGTTAGAGTTTTGGTTTATCTCTATCCTTTCAATCATAGGGCCTTTCAAGGATGTGGTCGCTACCACATTGAAGCTTGGAAACCCAACAGACAGAAGGGTTGCATTCAAGGTGAAAACAACTGCTCCAAGACATTATTGTGTGAAACCAAATAGCGGAGTAGTTAATCCAAATGACACTGTCAATGTTGATGGTAAGTTAGCATCCTGATTTTTTCAAAAGGGAATTTGTTACTACTACAGTATGTGCATTGAAAAGGTATCCCCAGTTTATGAGCAACATTTGTATATATGGTGTATATACATATACTGTAGTTGGTCAATCAGAGAGGTTGAAACAATCCTCCATAGTAAAAAAGGTTGCTATCAAACTACAGTGACATCTGCTGTCTTGACTGCCTGCTATCTCAAGCATTTGCTATCTCAAACAAATTTTAATTTCCCCTCAAAGTTAGAGATAATTTTATGTGTATTATCTTTTCCAAATTTGTACCCAATTGTCGGAATTACTGTATAACTGATATTTTGTCAAAATCTAACAGAAGCATAAAAAGTAGTCTGTGAACAGGCAAGCCAAAAACAAAGTTTGATTTTTAACTTTGAGCCTGATTTTCAGCCTACCTAAAAGAGGACGTTATCCAATCAAGTTATGCTGAAAAAAAAAACAGAAAATGCATATCTCAAATCTTTTGTTCTGTTTTAGTGGTTTGTTTAACCAAGGATAGCTTATTGCACAAAATGTACAGTATAGGCCTTGTGTACATAACATGGTTTTCCTGCCTAAGGATTGTTGAGAATGCTTTTAGTTTATAAAGAATTTACTGTTTTTCATATGACTCAAGAATTCTTATCGGAATGTGAAGAATTCTTGTAAATTCTTAAGAATTCTTAGGAATTCTTGAGGATTCTTGTCATGTTAATGTGTGCATGTCCTTTACTGCACAGTACATTGGCAACAAAAAGTTCTGCTAAGTTACTGTAAGTCTAATGGCAGTTCTTGAAATAAAGTTATTTGTAAACAGCAAAAAAGAGACCAGGGAAAAACAATTCAAATCATTGTGACAACTCTTGTTATGTTCTTAATAAAAAGTCTTCTGCTCAACATGAGCTGAAGCAAAAATTTATTTTCAAATTTTCATCTATTTGCAGTTATGCTTCAGCCCTTTGAATATGATGCAGCTGAAAATAAACGACATAAATTTATGGTGCAGACAATGATTGTCAGTAATGATGTACAGGATATTGAACACATGGTGAGTAAATTGCAGACAATTTCTTTGTTTTGCCAGGTATTGATAACATGCCATCAGGGGCGGGTCCAGCCCAAAGTTGAAGGGTGCAGCCTTCAGAGAGGGCACCAAAGGTAGAATGCAAGGCACGCAAGCCCAAGGCGCATGAACATTATTGGACCCCTGGCTAGGAAATTTCCACCGAAGGTTGAATAATCGCTATTCGGTTATCTGATCAGTCCTTGAATAGCAATGAAGCGAAGCGATTATTCGGTGGTAACTGAATGGTATGATTAATCGGATTGAATGACCAGTCGAATAGATTGATTATTCGGATAGAATGATTAGTTGAGTTGTTGGAATAAAGCGAATATTGCAAGTGACTAAATAGATCAAATTGCTTTGTCTAGGCAGTGGTAGTGAAACAACGGGCAGTTGGCAAGCACATTATTATTTAAAACAATGATGTATTGTAACCATGTTTATTTCTCTGCAGCTTTCTTTATTCTATTGTATTGCTATTTTTATGGGTGAAACTGAGCTAAGCATTTTGTAAATGACATACTATGTAATGTAGCAGGATTCATTTAGCTATTTCGTAGCACTGCAGCTGGGCCGGGGGAGATTTCTTCATAGACCATTTCAAACATTGAGATTTCTTCATAGACCAAGTACCATACTGCCAAAATATTCGATTTTTCTTAGCCGCACCCTAGCCATGCCCCTATTCGCCGAATAACCAAACATTCGCTAAAATTACCACAAATTATTCGAATGATTAGAATTTTTCATTTGGACAGCCATACTAGGAAAATTCTTTGGTTTTTCTTCTCAATAATTGTATTTTTCCCCTGCCAATGTCTGATGGAAGCAATTAAAACAAGTACTGTATTGGCCTTGCGCACAGTACTGGCCTTGCGCACATGAACATGGTTTTCCTGCCTAAGAATTCTCAAGAATTTCTCAAGAATTCTTGTAAACAAATTTACAGTCTTTCATATGACTCAAGAATTCTTATCAAAATGTGAAGAATTCTGAAGAATTATTGAGAATTTTTGTCATGTTAATGTGCGCAAGGCCTGTACTGTACGAGAGGCACACTCCTTGCCAAAAAGGGGGCTCCACACTGAGATTTCTTCGTTAAGGAGGCAGTTGCCCCCATTCCCCCTAAATCTGCCACTGCATGGCATCCACAAGATCACAATTTTTGTTTTGACGACGTAAACTAGTTCAAATTGAGCAAGACAATTTTTCCAACACCAGAAAGTTAAATTGATTCTTTACACTAATCGTATATATCAACAACCTTTTTGGGGGAATCCCACTCTTCGCAGTCTTCTTACTCCTCAATACTCTGTCTGTGTTAGTTCCTGGGAGTATATGATTTGGTAAAGGATTATAGATAGCAGAGCCTGCCTTATGTCCTGACAACAGAAATCTATCATCCGGAATGTTGTTGAGATGTTTTTAGAATTCCTATCAGTATACTGGGTGTATCAAAAAAGGCTACCGGTAAAAATTTCTCAGAAATGAATAGTCCAAAATAAAGGAGACAGTGGTTTCTAGAACCTTGACATGTGTGCTTTCATATGATATATGAACTTCGCAAAATTGGTCACTGCCTAGCATGTAAGAAAACAGTAAGCAAGTATTGATCAAAACGAGGTGGTTCATCTTTTAGACCTTGTTCTAAATCGTATCATTTGTAGGAAGAAGGAAATTAACATAACACATATTTGAATCATTCTGATTCTGTAACCAAGGCAAGAAAGGTTCACAGTAACAGTAATAAATGATGTAATTATTTTAGTCAAAAGCAATATATATTGGTTGTTAACGAAACCTTTTTGACAAAGAAAGCTCTTGAAAAAGTTTCAACAATGGAAACTCTTTGCATTGATGTTAGCTGCTCCAGGTTTTTTTAAATAAATTATGAAAGCAAAATATTTCCAACGTTTTACTTTTAAGTATAAAGATTTTCCAAAAGGCAAGTTTTTTTTGGGATACCCTGTATAAGTTGTTTCTCTTTTTGAAGAAAGTGGCAAAGTCCTTCGGATGGGGTGCTAGTTATGGCTGGTCTCTTTGAATTTAGCAACGACCCAAAAGCGACTCTTCCAGAAGACGATAAGTTCAAGAACAATAATTCAAGACAGCCTGACTGCATTAGGAAATATTTAGAAATATATACAGAGGCATTAGGAAATATTTGCCACTGAAAATTTGCCTAGGTGTGCAAGATAGTAAATTTTCAATGCAATTTCATTCTAGTGGAAGTCAGGGGACCCAAGCATGATGATGGATTCAAAGTTGAAATGTGTATTTGAAATGCCAGCAGAATCACAATCATCTGTAAGTTGAATATCTTTTTTCATGAGTAGTCATGTCATGCGTCGGCAAAAATTCAGAGATGCGTAATGTTTGATGTCTTCTGTTTTATAGTAGAAGTTTTCTGTTGGATGTCCGTTAGGTCAGTTCCTTAAAATTATTGCCAGGTATATGTTGTGACTCTTTGCAACACTTTGAAAAAGTTGTTTATTTTACTCTTGGTCGTGATGGCCAATTATGTCAGGAACCAGATTACCTTTTTATTCGAAATCAGCACGGCTAGAAATTAAGGTATACGAACCTCACGCCCCTTGAATTAACGAATGGAAAGGTAAAATATTGACGCTCAAAGGAAGTTAATGCGACAAGGCAAAGAAGACGCTGTACAGGAAGTCCAGAAATGTTTTAATTCACAACATGATTCGAACTGAAGCAGAGCAACTGAACCAAAGTAAACTTGAACTTTCTGGAAACTCCTAGAAGCAAGAGACAGTGGCATTGAATTCTTGAAAAATCATAATTCATGTACTTCATCAGATAAGAGAAATTGAAATTAGCTAAACAGAATAAAAATTAAAGACCCTGTGCTCCCCAAGATCCTTTGCGGTCTCACAATGAAGTTCATACTGTATGAAAGTGATTTATTTATTTAATCATATTTTAACACAAATACCCTATCAGCTATTTTAAATAAACTAAAAGAAAAATAATCGCTATAAATATATATGTACAAATTAAAACCTTAAAGATTTGCTGGTCTTCCTAGGGATCGTGCTTCGGGAAGGATGCTAATTTTGTAGGAATTCCTTCAGTTTCCTTTTGAAAGTGGTGATCGTGGGGCTCTTTCTAATTTCCAATGGGGTTTCGTTCCACGTTTTTGCACCAGAAAAGAAAAAACTTCTTTTGGAGAATTCTAGGTTCTGCCTTGGGATGTCTAGATCTAACTGATTTCTTGTTGGATAGTTAGATATTTGAGATCTGGTGATAAGTCTTCCGCGTAGGTTGTCCGGGCAGAGGCCATTCATTATTTTATAGATCATTACTGCCCTGTCAAATTTTATTAAGTTTGAGACTGAAAGCCAATTGCAGCTCCATCCATCCTTTAATCTAGAGCCCTCTATTAGCGTTCGTGCTCTATTTTGTATACGCTGAAGATGATCAAGCTTTGTGTTCGACAAGCTGCCCCATAGTTCATCANTATTTTACGACCTTCGGTGGAATCTTAGTGTATGTTGTTTTAAGAACTGTATAGATCATGTGATGAAAATCACTGAACCCTGTTTCAAAGGATTGACTTTTCAGGAAGCTGTGCTTCCGGTTGGTTAGCATCAAATCAATACATCTTCCTTCCATGCTTTTGAAACAGGTCGGCGATTTTATCAGGCTATACAGTTCTTGTTGGTCGATAAATGCATGCAATTTTGTTTCTGTCACTTCCATGTTTATGTCACCAAAAACAAGAAGATTCCCTATGGATCTGGAATGAAAATCAATCAGCCGTTCCATATTATCTAAAAAATATTTTTCATTGCAATTAGGAGGTCTATATGAGGGTAGCAGTAGCCATAATGTCCCCACTACCCCGTATTTAGTTAGCTTTGACAGGAGAATTTCGTGGTATACGCTGAAGATGATCAAGCTTTGTGTTCGACAAGCTGCCCCATAGTTCATCACAGTGATGTTGGCCTAGCAATCGTGTCGCTGCGCTGTATTGACTTTTCTATGCCATCGCTTTTGATCTCAAACAACAGACATTCCTGACAAGAATTGGAGGATTAGGAGAGCTTTGTTCTTTGATCTATTTATGTTCCCAGTTCCCACTATTATTTGCTAAAAATACGTTGTTTACGAATATGATGTTTTGATGGTTCGCACGTGTGCAACGAATCATGGGGAGCACGTGGTCTCTAAACAAAATTTACGTCACTAAAATTAACGCAAAAATTCTTAATTCGCAATGGTTGTTGAAACTGAAAATAAATTAATTCCTTGGCTTAGCATTCAAAACAAATCAAAATTTGAAGTTTCAAACCACATGTCTGCCCAAAGAGAATCTAAAGCTTTCGCAACTTTTTGATCTCCGATGGGATTTTTGAATAATTGACACTTCCATCCTGGTAAATCTAGAATTGAATAGAATGCATGTCGTCTTTTGTGATATAAATGCGACTATTAACCAAAGAGGCTCTGGTTTTTTATGATTTATCTGTTGGCAGTCACTGTGCTGCGAAGCTCCTTTTCAAAACAGCTGTACACCAGACCACATCAACAAGCCACAGCAACTTGCCGATGCTAGCACAAAATATGCACTGTTCTCAATTTCTGTGGTTCCAAGCTAGACTGATTACAGCATCATAGTTGTTGCTATTAATAATCAGACAGCTCGGAAAACTAGTCCAGTTCTTGTGTATGTAAAAGTATGAGTCCTAGTACGAGCGATGAGGAGAGGGGGAGAGAGAGAGGTAACGTAGTTGTAGCGATAACTAGTACAACAATTATAAATCTAACACCAATTCGCCGATGCTAGCACAAAAGATTCGCTGTTTTCAATTCCTTTGCTTGCAAGCCTCGGATAGATTTTGGTTATTGGGTTTCAGCCGTATGGTTTCAGCTCTAGTAAAAATCTATTGAATGCAGAATGTTGATCTTTTTAATTTTTTGAACGAAATTCCGTGTAAAACCTACCGGGTGTCCCAAAAAATAGTAGTGTTTGAAAAGTTCCTGCGCAGGAGCCTCATTTCTGAATTTTTTTAACGTGATGGTATAGATGAGATCATAACTTGCAATTTGCGACCTAGTATGTCCAAATCGGCTGTGTATTCGCTGAATAATTCATTTAAACATGCAAAATTTCTGAGGCAGCTTAAGACAAATGGCTATTGAATTATGCTGCTACAATCTGTGCGTAATTTGAAAGTGATTTTGAGGCAGGTCAGCTAACAAACTTTCTATTCTTCAAAATTTATTGATCAATTAAACTATTATATTAGTTAGAAAAATGTTAAGAAAAGATGCCGACACACTTTAACAGTTCACAGAGTAACTTTCTAGGACCGAAGGAACTGTCTCAAGTAGTGTCTTCTACTAATAAAGGATTTTCTCATCCAAGTTTAGTTTCAGTTGTGATTATTCAGTCAAAAAAGCGAAAGATTCAGGCTTTTGAATTAGTGAAAAATAAATTTCACTTTAACAGCTCAACAAACTTCCAAAAAATACTTTATTGTTGAGCTGCCCCAAAAGCTCTTACAAATTACGCATGTGGTAGCATAATTCAATAACCATCTGTATTAGGCTACCTCAGAAATTGTGCCTGTTTAAATGAATTACTTGGCAAATACAAATCCGATTTGGACATGCGAGGTCGCAAATTGCAAGTTGAGATCCTTTTTATAGCACAAAGGATGACTAAAAATTTTTGAAAATAAAGCTTCTCCGCAAGAACTGTTCAAACGCTTATAATTTTTTGGGACACAGGGTACAATCTGGGGGTATCTAGAAAGATAGCTGCAGTACAAACTAATAAATGAGAACTAGTTTTAGACGAAAGAGCTTCCTCACGAAAGACATAGTTTACGAGGATCAGCATTATGATGTTAAGCACAAGGCTGTCGCTTTTCTATTTTCGCTTTGGAAGTTAATCACAACCTCTGATCGAACTGTACTAGGAATAATTTTGAAAAGATGATATGAAATAACTGAGACATCGAAAATGCTCGCCGAACAATAGTAGCAAAATACCTAAAGGTTTTTTGCAATCAGGCAATAGACCATTTTACTTGCTATAAAAGAGGTCTGGATCGAATGTCCAAATATGATCAAGCTTGTGAAAGAAAACGAAGCACTACCCCCCATTCTCGGTAGAAACACTGCTAGCTGTGAAGCTGTGCCATGAAGTTAATCAACGATAACTTTGCTCAAATTGAGTTACGAATGTTTCAGGTCATACACAAGCATGTTTTATTCGCCTTTTGGCCTTGTTTCTCGCTATTTTCATCCACTACCCCATAACAACACAGTGATGTGATCTCTCAGCAAATCTATTATATCGTTAGTATTTTGAGGCTATCACCAAGGGTGAATGTGATTAATAAATATTTATTTACCTTGTTTTGAGTGTTGTTGTCTTCATTGTTTTGTCTCTCCCTGCCTTGGTTTTTAACAACATTTCAACTGACCTTGGCCTAACTGCTAAATCGAATCAACTCCCTTGTATTCCTGTGTGTAGGTGCACCTTCGCAGAAGAAAACTTGCGGTTTAAAACCTTTTCTTCTGCGAAGGCGCACCTACACACAGGAATACAAGGGAGTTAGATTCGATTTAGCAGTTAGGCCAAGGTCAGTTGAAATGTTGTTAAAAAACCAAGGCAGGGAGAGACAAAACAATGAAGACAACAACACTCAAAACAAGGTAAATAAATATTCATTAATCACATAATAGGTGTCCTGACACCCTTGCTACCACCTGATATGTTCTGCCAAATTTCTGTCGATGGGTGTATGCATTTGTATGTGTTCCCTCCTTTGCGTTTTATAATTTCATCAATTATAATATCGAAATAAAGTTTTTTTTCTTTCGGATAACACCGGTTGGGAACAGCAAACTTCAATTCGTTAATAGACCATTTCGCAATTTGCAGAAAGGGACTGAGGAGAGCGCGGCCAATTCTGCCAGCCTTGGCTACAGGTAGAAAGTCTGGGGAATCCCCTCATCTACAGTGACGAGTCAACGGCTTGCGGCTTGGTCGCAACTCTGTGCAAACTTTAGTTATTTTCGATTGGCGGGTTTCCACTTGTGTGAATTTGGTCGCGCGACCCGTGCGATCGCTCGAAAGCAGTCGCGCGAATGATTTCCACTTGTGTAAATTTGGTCGCGCGACCACTGGTTTGGGCATGCGTAATTTATTGCAGTGAGGCAGCGAGGCTGAACTAAAGGAATTTGATTGGCTCTGCTCGTGCTGGTCGCGAAAAAGTTGAAGTCAATCCAACTTCCAAAATCAGTCGCGCGATCGTGGATGACAGGGGAATCTTCGTCACTGAAACAAACTACGCATGCCCAGACAACTGGTCGCGCGATCCCGCGACCAAATTCGCACAAGTGGAAACCCGCCTTTAGTTACAGTTACACCTTTTAGGAGCTATACGATGCTTGTTTAGTATGGTAAGTATTTTATCTGGATTATTTAGTCGTCTTGTCATCCTTTCGCTGATTTGTTTTCATATTTTGAGCCACTTTACTTCAGGTATTTACCCTCGACTTTGAAACGGCTCAGTTTAGGCCCAGCCGACCTACAATGAAATTTAGCTTTTTTACTAGATATTTGAAAGCATTTATGGTCATGCAAGTAAACGAAAAGCATGGTTTGGAATCATTTAAAGCTTCATAATGAAACTGTGTACGGTTANATTTTAACACCCCCCTCGTTAACATGAAGACCATCGAATGAAATATTTCCATACCTTATATTATCATTATTGATAAAGTCCAGTCCACTAAGAAGCAGTTTCTCTTCGAGGAGTTGATTCGTTTTTAGCACTTTTGCATTGAGCTCTAGATCGTCATTTCGTTTAAGAATACTTGAGAATGCGACCTGTGCCTTTGGTAGCTTTGCTTTCACATCACGAAGCGTTGATACAATTTCTTCTGCCAGGTTTTCTGGATTCGTTTGTTTTCTTATGTTACAGGTGCCTGCGTGGACAATGACAACATTTACGTCATCTTCGATGTTTGCATTCTTCATCTTCGCAATTTTTGCACCAGGCATTGCCTTAACATTTACGGAATGGTGATCTCTGGATAGTATCTCGCCGTTTATTTTTCTTAGCTGAGAATCACCGATAATAAATACTTTTCTTGTCTCGGTTTCCTTCGTGTCCCTTCTGTTTACATTCCTTTTTCCAGTTGAATTAACATTTCTTGTTGTTTTTCTCTGTTGTTTGTCGTCTTTTGAATAGTTCTTTTTGGTTGCGGGGGCATTGTTTACTTTACGATTGGTTGCCTTTGTGTTTTTGTTTTCTTGCCTGGTATCTTCGTGTTCCTCGTTATCAGTTTCTCCCAACGGAGGAGCTGGATCTTTCTTCTTATTGGATCCTTTTGATAACCCTGTACTCCAGGGAGGTTTCGATGTTATCTGGTCACGCTGTGGTATAGACCCACCAGCTGTTTCAAGATCTTTGATTCTAAGCTTTAGCTCAGTATTCTCCCTCATTAGGTCATAAACTAGTTGGCGAAATGAGGGGATTCCCAATGAGGGGATTCATTGGCGAATGAGGGGATTCCCAAGACTTTCTACTTGTTGCCAAGGCTGGCAGAATTGGCCGCGCTCTCCTCAGACCCTTTCTGCAAATTGCGAAATGGTCTATTCACACAATGAAACCCTTGCATGCTCGTGCTTTTGCTATGCAACTGTAACATAACAAAATCAGCTTACAGTGAATGAAAATAACGAAAAACAAGGAGAATAAAACTTGCCTGTGTTTAAACTGAATCATTTCTAACTCAATTTAGGTAAAGTTATCGATGATTAACGCTCTGAAAAATGTTCTGAGATCCGAAGCAACGTCATGCCACACAACTAGCAATGTTTCTACTGAGAATGGGGGTCTTGCTTTCATTTTCCTTCTCAAACTTTACCAGATTTGGACGCTCGATCCAAACCTCTTTTCTAGCAAGTAAAAAGGTTTGTTCGAAAATAAACCGCAATGTATTGATGCCATTACACATGACACAACTTTTGTGGCCACCATTTATGGGCAACATTTGTGGAGAACATTTGTGGGCAACATTTGTGGGCAACAAATGTTCCCCACATTTATTGATCATGTTTACAACACAAAAGCATGCAAATTCAGTCAACATGGTTCATCGCATATTCATCTTGACATCTTAAGGGGTCACATGATTTGAATTACCGCTCTTGATTGGCTAGATTCCATTCACCATCGCCGACAATTGTGCCAAAATGATCAGGTTCATCCTCGTTCAACATCTTGCTGACATTTTGGGGACTGTACACAACACAGACAAGCCATTCAACATTTATAGGGAACAAGGTCGGAATGCATGGTTGCCAACAAAATGTAGACTCATGTGAATTGGGCCTTATATAATACATTTTTAAAGATATGTTGCCTATGCTGGGTTTTGACTGTATTTGATTGTTATTTAATAGGAAGCAGAAATTACTGCAACACCAAAGTCCCGAGAACAAGCTGCTGGTAGCCAAACACCAAGTGCAGCCGCATCGTCAACTTCACACGGTACTCCTGCCTTCAAATCACCCTCAGCAAGTACCACTGTCACATCTGCTTCTGATTCTGCAAGGAAATCATCTGGGTCTAGTGGTCAAACCACTGACGCATCGCGAGAAGCCCCTTCTGCAACTGCACAAGCGCAAAGCACAACAAATGCACAAAAGCAGGTAAGTGCAGGCTTCATCAGTTTATTTATTGAATACCAAGACCTAAGGTCTAAGAATGACGAAGATGTACCCTTTAAGAGTTACGACGTTATTGACCTCCGGATGTTAACAAACCGGTAACAAAGGAACTCAAAAGCTGAAAAGGAATTGAGTCAGTCGATAATTGTTGGCTAGCCTAGCTACATTTATCAGAACATTCTGTAATGAAACAATTTTGCACACTATATTCTAATGAAAAGCAGCAGGAGTGATTGCTGGGGATAACAAGGGTTATCAACCCTAGGGCTTCCTGCCATCTTCGTCTCTTCGTCAATAATGGTGGCTCTTGTTTGGCCTGAGGTTTGGATCAGGTTACTGTGTACAAATTTTGTATCTAGCCAGCTAGATTTGAATGACCTAAATGGTCTGCTTTTCAGAACAAAATTAATTAAAAAAAGGAAATGCGCTAGGAATGGGCAAATCACAATTAAAATTTTCACTAACTCTTTCTCAAAGTTGAACTTAAATGTAACGACTGTCCGCTTGTTTGTCTTGGAAAATTTTCAGCTCAAACGCAAGTCGGTCTGGGCGGCCTAATTTTGATCATGCTTCTAATTTGGACGTACCCCAAATTCATAACGGCGCTTTCGCAGCAACCTTGTTGAACTTTTCGCATTGCAGAAAAACTAAGCAGGATTATGAAAGTTTGGGTGCCGGGGGAAGGAATAAGGAGGTCTACGAAGTTTTTTTGAAAATCTAGTAAGTGGGGGAGGGTTTTTGCAGGGGTCTTGGAATAATATAGTTAGATTTCTAAATATTGATAGATAAAATGATGAAATACACTCGTGAGTAAAACCCACCACAAATGAAATCAACAACGCAGTTAATTGACAACGAATCCAATATTTATGATTTTACCATTATCTAGAGATTTTTTATTTTGACCTTGTGACTCCTAAGTGTGGTTGACAACTGGGCAGCCAATAAGAAAATTCAGAATCCGAAGGCCGACCAATAGGGGCGCAGTCAGTCAATCAGAATACTAGTGAAAGAAAACCCCCGGTTTCCATACTGCTTGCCAATTTTTTTATGTTTCTTCAAAAATAACATCTTGGGGGTTGGAGTTGCCTATAAACAAACCGTAGTTGTGCTTTATTTCAAATCCTGAGGCGAACGACGAAAACAAATATGGTGCTTGGAAAACAGAAAGGAAATCAAATATACTCACAAGTACCCATTTTTTTTTAATTTCCCTCACACCGAAGCTAGGCATTATAAAACAATAACAACAAGACAGAACCTCAGAAATAGCATCAGCAACTAATTTTAGCAAGCTATCTTACAAAAGCTAGACCCAAACTTCTTTCAAAACGAATTTTGCAGCGCGGTCAGATATGATGAAAAACGTTAGCCGACCATTTATGGCGCAGCCCCTCTATGATAAGTCAACAAACAAACAAAATCAGAGAAAATTTAAGGTTTACAAAGGTTTACTTCAAAGGGAATCGAAGGAGTTAAAAGTGGCTGGAGACAACTCTATTTTGAAGGGTTATTGCAAGGGCGCCTACCTTGTGTGACTGTTTTCGTGACATAGTACACGGAGCAATTGCTGTCTTGATAATCCGTGTATAACACTTACGGCTATTTTCAAATTCTAACGTCTATCAGTGTTGACCAATCAAAAGCGTGCTGTCTGGTTCCCTGTGGTCATCTCCTGTAACTGTTGATATCGCATTACATCAACACCTGAATCTGAAACCACAAAATTATCTTGCGTCATCTTACGTCTTCCGGTTCGGATAAAACGACTACAATGCAGCAATTGCTGTGCTATGTCACGAAAACTGAACTGCGAATAAACCCAATTCATACAAGGTAGGCGCCCTTGGTTATTGTGGTCGAAGATGCCTGCCTTTTTTCAAAAAAGAGACAATGGGAAAGTGTTTTGTATCTTTCTTTGGTCTATTTAAAGCCTGATAACTCTTGAGCCAAGTTTATATTAAAGTCTGTCTCAAATTAGGTCACGTGAAATGCCTGCGAAAAAAAACAATTGAAGTGTTTTGCTTGAGTAATTTTGCGTTATCGCAAATCTCACGTGACCTCTAATTTGAGATAGACTTTAGTCAGATATCCAAATTTTTGATTTAGCCATTGAAGAAGGAGGCAGATGAAGATTTTTTTGGGATAATTCTACTAAAACGGATTAGAGTCACACCCACCAGAGTTTTTTGTTATACGTGTTGCTTTTTAACACACCCGATATATAAAGGAAATGCAACTGGTTAAATCATTTGTTGCTAGAAATGCAAGGCCCATTATGGCAGGGACTGTGGCAGTTAAATAACAACAATTCTTTTCATTATAGCTAGAGGATAAATTAGAAGCCACACATGCTGAAAATGCGAAATTGAAGAAAGAACTCACTGACTTGAAGGTATGTTGTTTGTGGCAGAATGACATTTTAAGCGCTCTTTGATCAATCAAAAATATTTATTAAAAAACAAAGCATTTTGCCTATTCTATTAGCAAACTCGTGAAATTGATTGAAATTGAGTGAAATGCTGATTGATTAAGATACAAGTGTGCATGGCTCTAACAGGGGCTGATTGCCGACGCATGAAGATGTAAAGCACTTATTGAAGTCTGTGGTAAGGGCCAGACATCTGAAAGGCCTAAGATTTTCGGACTATTCTATTGCATTGAGTTGTGCAGTAGATTAATCATGAGAATGTTTTATATCCTTGGTTTAATTACCGCCTGGAAGCGAAAATGCTTCCAGTTGTGGTAGCCAAATGACTGCCAAGTGATTAAATAAGAGTTAAAATGTTTGCAAGCCTGTCGTTTGCTATTCATGAAATTCTTTAAAACTGGCGATCGTTTTGTAGCTAAGGGGATCAGATTAGTGACTAGAAATAACAATAGTCAGAGAGTGCTGCGTACTGGGTTTACTCACAAAACTGTTCGCTAAAATGTTTAAGATTGTGGTCTATAGCAACTTGTGGTGTAGGCAATGTCCTCATGTAAGAATCCTCTAAAGTCCTGAACTCATGAAACTCCAAAAATAGATATATTTGCATGACAAATTGGTTGGTATATTGCCCTTTGACTAAGTCAATTGACTATGCATATAATGCTGTATTTGCCATGCAACAATAAGATGTTATTATCATACTTTCAATACTGCGCATGCGCTAATTTCTGTGTTGACCCGCAGGGATATCATTTGACAGCCACAACAAGGTCTGCAAAAAATAGTTGAAAACACACACACACACACAGACAGAGTCCAAATCGCTAGCATTGAATAAGAATATAATGCTGCTTCGCAGCAACTGGAGTTTAGTTGTTTAGAATCGATCATATCGTTCCTAAGTTACAGAGGATTTTTGGACAATTCTTCATCTCAGAATCCTTAAAAACAGGCCAAAATTCCTTGAAGGATTTAGTTTTGCACTTCCAATATGCCAACTTAGATAGTTGCCAGTGGCTGAGAAATGTTTTTATCCCGGGACTGCACCTTTCGAAGTAAAAATTTCCTATGGCGAAATTTGCTCAAAATGTATACGCTTGACTGCCCATCATAGTTTATGTCAAGAAAATGAACGACAATCTCTTATTAGGAAGAAAGAATGCACAGGACTATTGATATATTTTCCAATTACTATACAACTATGCAACACTACAGGGACGATACCACAGGGAGCAAAAGACAATGACTACCCCATGGTATGGCCATTACATGAAGACATACAACTAAGAAAGGAAATGTTCAAATACAAACGGAAAACGACGCTACGAGTTACGGTAGATTGCAACCAAATAATTGCGAGTATAGATTCAAAGTTTAAAACTAAACGTTGTATATTTCAAATTGATTATTTGGTTGCAAACTTCCTTAAAGGACAATTCCGGGGTTGGTATGATTCATCATAAAATGAAAGATTATACTGTTATGAATGGTGTATCGTACTTTTTTTTAACTTTTTTGCGTCTTTTCTCTTGGAAATTGCGTATTATAATCTGAAGGTCAGTGCGAGCCTACGTCATTGACCAGAAGGTCAGTGCGAGCCTACGTCATATTGAACGCAAACGAGGCTATCAGAAAATTCTCCCTGCAAATCTCGTAAGCTCTGACAATCACCGTCTTGCATCTAAAGCGAGGCTACACTTTTCGTGAACTCTTCCAAAATGGCGACGAGCTTGGGCCTAACTTATGGAAAACGTTTGACACATTGGCAGCTGTTACGGATGCCTAAATGTGGAAAAAAGTCGCAATTCTTCGTCAGGAGTTGGTAAGGTTGTTTTTTGACATTACTTTTATACACCCCGGAATTGTCCTTTAAGAAATCACATAATTACAAACAAAGAGGACTACTAAAACAAACACATACAAAAGGAATTTGGGTGGTCTATGTGGGGATATGAGTAATCTTCAATCAAAGCGTTCTGTTTCGAAAATATACTTAATTGTTAGATTTAAGATTAATTTGGTGGCTTCCAAGGGCAAATTTTCATTTCCTTATAGAAGAAGTTGCAAAATATTGTTGTATGGAGCCTCAGAATATCCGTAAGCTTCGAGTACACCATTGATATCAGATGGAAGATTGCAACTTTGCTCTCTGAAACAATTGCAAAGCAGCAAGAAGTGTTCCGTATCCCCTATGCCATTGGACACATTGGGTTGAGTGTACCTTTAAAGTTATGTTTGATAGACTCCCACACCTTCTCGACCTCTGATGTTTACACCGTGATATTCACTTCAGCTGGTGTCGCGAGGGCTAGGTATGATCTCTAGAAGGTACCAATCAGAGCTGCAAAAATTGCGTAGACCGAGAGTTTAATTGAGAAAACCAGTCCGTCTACACAGTGCTTTATTTTGTTTTGTTTATTGCCAAGTTCCATACCCAGTTTGTTTATAGATTTCATGCATAATAATAATAGAAAAAATAACATACGAATAGTTTTAGCAGGATAACCTATCAGTATTACCATACTGTTATCATTAGGGTCCTGCTGGCTCAATAGTTACAATGGAAGATGTCCATTTAAAACTTAGAAAATTTAAAATCAAAATATAAGTGAAACTTAGATATTTACAGAATTAAATGTTATTAAATGGCTATTTAAAAACTGTCTGAGAAGAAGTTGAGATTCAATTTTTCTTGCCTGTAAAGGCAAGTCATTCAATTCTTTCGCAGCCAAGGAAAAGTCCCTTTCGTCCAAATTCCGTTTTTATTCGTGGTAAATTTACTGATAGTTCCTCATTTCTTGTGTTCTTGCCGTGTGTATTCTTAACGAAATATTCTTTCATCATATCACAGACATTTTGTTTTAAATCATCATAAACTAGCTTACAAGCTCTTTTCCTGATTTCTTAATTAATTTTTGGTATGCATAGGTCAACCGTCTGGTTATTTGATTTTATAGCAACTCTGGCTCTGCGCTCTATGTTTTATGGCTCTATGTTTTCAATTCTGTTTTTGTATGATAATCTTGCATTCCTTTTCTGTTTCAGGCGGAGCGACAAAAACAAGCCAAGATGACAGATCCTCCTGGTCTGCATATGAGCCAAGGATTAAATGCCTCGCAGATTTCACCCATTCTAGCCGCCATCTTAGCATTAATTATTGGATATCTTATTGGAAAATTCATGTTGTAAGGAGAGAACAATTAACAGAAAATATTATACATTGATTTTATGCGTTGAGCCATAAAATCATTGTAGAATATGGATCATCGATAAATCTATGGACTAGATGAGCCAGCGTGAGACAGCTTAGAGAAATAATAGAGGAAGAAGTATGAGCATTGCATTGCCCCTTTTATAAGCTGCAAATAGTTTATTTTCTATGCATTCTAGCTACGTTAATGTTTAATTTTACCCAATATGCAACATCTGAATTATCCATTTGATATCGTTAAACTGAGTTCTGCTTACTAAACGATTATTAAGTCTACTTCGACATTTTGTTCTGTTTAATTCGAATTTCTTCTGTCTTAAGGCACTGTTACATGACAAATTGTTCACATGAAAGTACAGTAGATGCAATGGCGTTGCGAGACGGGTTTCAGCAAACACTGCACCTTGTAAAATATGTGTCGTGTTTTAAATTTGTACCGTTTAGTTAGAGAATCATGATGATAAATTGTCTAATTCCCGCTGGGAGTGCCCCAACGCAATTTCAAAAAAACTTAAAATTGGATTCTACTCGGGCAACGGATCACGATGGTAAAATTTTAGAATTTCAGTGTGTAACACCCCTTATAAAAGGTTAGCATGTTACGCGAGTGTCTGCGAGGGGATCTTTCGACGGAGTTTAGAGAGAGACAAAAATGATTCCAGATTTTGCTGCTTTTATTTACAATAAATCCAAAACCTCAACCCTAGGAAAGGAAGCAAAACTTAAAATGATTAACCTGAGTTAAAAGATGAGATCTCATAAGTTTATGAATAGTCGGGACGACTGCACTTTAGCGGACCAACTTTATGTCATATCTCTGAGGAACATATTTGACCAAATACCCTACTAACCCCAACCAAACCCTAACTTACCCTAACTTACCCTAACTAGCCCTAACTTACCCTAACTAACCCTAACTAACCCTAACGAACCCTAAAAACCCTTTTCCAAAACCTAACTCTGACCCTAACCCTTACCCTATGACACATAGCTTGCCGATATTGAAAGCTGGTCCGCTAAAGTGCAGACTAGCCGAATAGTCTATTGTATTTGGTAATCTGCGCCTGCACAAAGAAAGCAAACCGAAGGAAAACAATGGCGTGTTTAGGTTTTTCTTCATCCTATCTATAGATCTTCGCCATTTAGCTCAGGTTATTCACTTTAACTAAACAAGTTTTGAGCGAATTGATACTGGAGCATGCGCACATCAGACGAAAGATTTCTCTAGTGCAAACAACCGTTCTCTGGAAGTTTTTTCGCCGTTTTGACTCACAGAGTACAAAGTGCGTAGTGAAGTGTATCGGATGATGGGCAAGTTTTGTGTGTCCTGTGTCCTGTGTGGTCTGGTCTAATTTGGCATTGTCTTTTAAGAACCTTTGATTATTTTATTGATTGTTTTTTTTTTATAAAAATGGCTGTGATGATGCGTTGCAAAATTGCTTGTTTCCAGAAAGGATTCTTTTGTGTGAGGGTTTGGTAAATCTGCTTTCCGCTCCAGTGAGCAGCGAGTTGCCGTTTTGCAAATCTACCTTCCTCAGAAATCATTTAATTTCTCTAATATTATTCGGCCTGTCTAAAAGCGGTAAAAAGGATGTTGTTATGTATATGTTATGTATGCTAAAGCTCATAAGCGTAGGGGAAGATAACATCTGGGGGGGCTGCCCGATAGAATTTCCATTGTTTACCAATTTTTTGCCCGACTTAGGGAAGATTTTTGCCCGAATAAGGCTGATTTTGGTAAATTTTTCCAACGTTGGGGGAGCTGCAGCCCCCCAGCCCCCTGGCTCCTACGCCTATATGCTAAAGCTGTACCTCGAATGCCATAGTGTTCAAGTTTATCTACGAGGATCTGATGATGGTTAACAGTATCAAATGCTTTTGAAGGTCAAGAAAAATGCCTCATACAAAATCCTTATTATCCAAACTGCTCTTGATAGATTATGGCAGATTATGAGTAGATTATGGCAGCTTCTTAACCCATAAGGACTTTGTTTTTCGACAAAGATCTCCTGCATCAAACTAGGATTAAGCTCCCATTTTGTCTTATAGATCTCAGTCATCAGCAGCTGTAAATTCCTTACGTGGATTGGGACCGCACTGTCTCTGAATAACATTGTATCAAAATCTGATCTCATATATTTGTAGGTTATCCGTAATGTCCGTTCATGAATACGATTAACTTTATTGTTCAAGTGTTCTATTGCAGAACATCAAAACAAGGGGAACAGTAGTTGAACTGGGACAAGATAAATGCTTTCATTATTCGTTTTAGTTGCTCAGTATCAAGAAAGTAATAAATTCTTGAGAGGGCATGTAGCTTTTGACCAGCTTTTTTACAAATGGACTTTGATGGCGAATTCACTCGTGCATGCGATCAATGGCTGTTTAGTGAAGACATCAGCATATATCGATAGAAGAAGGACAGATCTACACATTTGCAGCCTAAATTTTGTTGTTGTTGTTCAGAAATGACCCGGGGGTCTAGCTTGGAGAAAAACAACGGGATGTGCCTGCCATAGCAAAAATTTCTGACCCTGTCCTGGAACAAAATATTGGAAAACACAATACCGGTCCTGGAATAAGATGCAGTAAAATGGCTAGGGTCGTTGTTTTTTAGTGTCTTCATGAAATTTTCGATCTATCCTGGAAAAATTATCTTCCTTGATATACCTGTCCTGGAATCTAGATACATTTCCTGGGTTTGTTTACTAAAATTGATACCCCATAGGCAGGCACATCCCCCGGTGCTTGAGCTATAAAGTAGACCTCTGAGAGAAATGAGTAGAAGGCAATGCAATTATCGTACCAAACCATTATTGTTCACCTGCTGAATATACCTTTTAGCTAGTCTACAAAAGGGTCTGGATTGAACGATATTTTTATACATTTTGTAGAAATTTGAGGAATTTTCGAACGTGCGCTCGATCCAGACTCTTTTGTAGAATAGCTAAAAGAGTCCTAAAATGTCTATTAGACAAATGACATCCAGATGGAATTTTTTAAGTTTGTTATTTTAAGAATCAGCCATACAGGCTTCAGGACGTCTTTTTGCCGCTTTCTTTGTTTAGAATTGCAACTTGGCTAATTGGCCGTAGAAATCTCATGTTTGGAAGCACTTATCGCATTGTACATGCTTGGCAATAAAAACAGTTTATGCTAATTTTTGTAAAGTTTGCCCTCGTTGTGTCGTTGTGCAGACTCATGCCTCCAAAGAAGAAACAAATCGTTGCTCCGATCTCCACGAACTTCAACTGCGCAGGAATCGTGCGAATGAGGCATTGATCACAAGAAAAATGGCGTCCAAAGCTGTGCAAAAGTCGTCGAAGAATAAATGGGCTTTAGACTTTACTGCTAGGTAAGTGGTGTTATAAATAGCAATATTCATCGAAGCTACTGAATAAGCAGTATTCGAAGACATTATTACCAGCGAGAAGTTTCTCTGAGGGGTGCTAAAGTCGTCGTGGAGAAGAGAGATGTTGGATAAAAGAAATGACGAATCCAGAATAAATATATAGGACTAAGGACTAGGAGGGAGGGCCTAAATTTCTTCTTCAAACTATCTTCTCAAACTAGGGTCAACCTTGCAGTTTATAGACTTTACAGTTTATCTAGACTTAATAAACTTTATTTTTGACATCTTAATTAACTTGAAGTAGCACAATATTTCAAAGGTGATTTCAATAATAGATGAGGATACCTTTTATAGAATCTTTTCTAATTCTTTTTTATTTTCAAATAGCGTATCTAGAATTTAAAAAGGAAGAGCTTCCAAATTAGGATGGGGTATTCTAGAATTGCTCCCCCATTCATTCATCCTAGTCTGCAGAATGGCATTATGTGCATGCATACCAGAGATATTTTCTTCCTAACTAAGACTGTCGCACACCTGGTAGATTTGGGGGTGGCAAAGCAAGATAAAGCTCAAATCCTTGCTGTTTGCCAGAGCACACGGAAATCATCCAATTTCACGCTAATCAGCCAATGAGATCGCCGCTTTCTAACCCCGTAATACAAAATCAGTTGTTCAGGGTGAATTTTATAATACCCTCACAAACAGTGAAATGGATGCTAAATTACTGCAGTTATTCAAAATGTTTTTTGATCAATCAGTTGCAGGGATGTCCGTCCAGAGTTCTTTACATGTGTAGGCACATATCTTATTTGGGGCCGGAACTGCATTCATTTTCCGGTTGAAGAATATTGACCTTTGTTAAAATATTGATAGAAATTGCTACGAAGGAGATATATGAAGATGAGGATTTCAGCGATTATGCAGATTGAACTGAGCAATAACCCAAACACATTCGCTCCTATTAGATCTCAAAATCGCAGACAATTTTCAATCATTTCTGCCAGAGATATGATCTGGGCCTAAGCTTCTCCTCACTTAAAACACTGTCCACGGCCCTGAACAAGTTAAGGTAGAATTCTGGAGCTAAATTATTCTTACCAATGACTCAAGCATCAGTTTGACTTTGTTTGCTATATAAACTTCAGGAAATTTTTTAAGAAATCAACCAGTCTTGGATGAATTTCAAAATCTTTCGTCTGTCCATATTTTCCTCTGTATACACTCTCCGCTTCAAACAACTGTAAACTCTGTATCACAAAATATTTTTCATCACAAAATATCGCTAAATAAAATGATTCGATTCGCTTGACATACTCATGAATAGTTTTCACACATCTGATTTCAGTTACATGTCCACAGGCCTCTCCTTCTATATGGGTGTTATTCTGGAAAAAGCAAAGTGCTTTTGTCTGCAGAAAACTACTATTTAGTCACAGATTAGATAAGCATCCATTATTCATCAAAATTGTGAGACTGCAAAATTGATCATCAAAGTGTGGTTGTAATGGAGGGTTTTCAATCTTTTTATGAAATTCGGAGGATGATATTGCACCCCTTATATAAATAAATGTGCAGATCATATCAGACAGATCCTAACATTTTTTCATTTGAAGAGCGGTAAGAAGGGTTGTACAGCTGGCAATTTTTCCATATTTATTTACTTATTGCAACTAATCATTATTATCAAATGCTGAATTTCGCATTTTGTTTATTTCTTCAGGCCAAAGTGTATGCCAGATAGGCAAAAGTTGGACATTCCCTCACCGGTTGGCTTCACGGATCATAGGACATTCCCTGCTGTAAGTTCAATATGATTGATGACCTCCCGGGTGTCCCAAAAAATTATAAGTGTTTGAACAGTTCCTGCAGAGGAGCGTCATTTTCAAACATTTTTATTTGAACTTTCCGTATGGTGAGTGAAAAACTTTACTTTACTGGGAGAGTAAAAAAAACAGTCCCAGTTTAAAAGGACACAGCTCCCTCAATATGAAGGCCAGGCGTGCATAAACCATGGGATCATGGGAACAAAGTTCCCAGGCAGGTTTTCCAAAGCAATATGTTGCAGGCAGTTTATTTTAAATAGTTCTTGATGAAATGTAATTGTAGTAAGTTTCCAAACAAATGTGTGTAAAAACTTACTGTTTGACACCTGCATTCTTACTTGTTCTGGTAATAGGCTTCTCTACCCTAGCTGTACAAAACTGATATGCAGGCAGGTTTTTAGAGAATTTCTACCGCTCCCAGGCAGGTTTGAACATTATGCACGCCTGATGAAGGCAATAATATTGACATGTGTATTATTAAACCATGTTCAAACAAAGTTTAAAATTTATCTGACTTAAATCGGCCACTCCATTCTGAACTTCTGAGGGATTTCTCAAGAATGTCCCTTCGAGAAACCTTAACAAATGGCATGAAATCACGCTAAGAATTCCTTAATATTTATGCCTTACAGAAATGACTTGTACTGTACGTACATGCTTTAGGATGTGTTATCTGTTTGGGAGGATGGAAGTGTCATTCTTAGGACCATGACAAAATTATTCCAGGCGATTTCATCCTTCCCAGAAGGTAGCACGTGGTAGACCGTGTTCGAGTCATTGCTGTAAAGCAGTCAATATAAGGACAATTTGATTGTGCTTTTAGGCCTGTTTTAAAGATTTCTTGAAGGGGTCTTTCTTGAGAAAATCCCTCATAGTTTCAGAAAGGAGTGGCCAATTTTGATTATGTAGATTTTAACATTTATTTGAACATGTCCAATTTTAGATAATACAGTATATTTGCCAATATTATTGTCTAGATATCCAGGGAGCAGTGAGTCCATCACACAGACCATAACTCCCCCTCGTTATGGTCTGTAATGCAGGCTACTGGCAGATAAGAACTTCACTTGCAATTTGCAACCTTGCATATTTGGAATGCGTCAAGAATGATGCTTCAAGTGTGAATTGAGCTCAAGGCAGAAAACTATTAAATTTGCCTTCTACTACTGTGCATATGTACTGTAATTTGAGTATTCTTTTGGGGCTGCTCAACCAGACATTTTTATTTTTGACTGTTTGTTGATCAATTAAGGTGAGATATATCTCTCACTAATTTAAAAGCCTGAATGTTTCGTTTTTATGACTGAATAATTACAACTGAAAACAAAATTGTGTGAAAAAGTTCCTTTGGTGGTAGAAGACACTTCTCGAGAAGGTTCCTTTAGACAGAAAAAATACTGTAGAAATCTCCTTCTCTCTTGATAATGCTGCCATTAAATTGTGGTTGACAGATTTGTAGAGTGATCTTAGTTCTTTTGATAAAGTCTCATGTTTAATACATGGTTTCCTAAAAAAGTTGTGCCCCCTTTGTTTGGCTCCTGTGGAGGAGCTGTAAATTCTACTGACCTGTTTTTGGTACAGTTGCATTGGATATACTTCAACTTAGAGTTTGAGACCTTGTTCTAGCCAATCGGACAAGTGGTTGCTGATTTATGGCGCAAGAAAGTCAAAACAGTGAAAACTTCAAAAACAGCACTTTCTTTGTTCTCCAAAAATGCCAAAATCATATAAATACTGCAAGAAAGGGTTCTAGAGCTGTGTTAAAATTGTTTCTACAGTTGAGGCAGGGTAATTGTATTGTTTACAGATAACACCACACCATTAACCCATTGCAAAATGCATAAAAAATTCAAATAAAATGCTAGAACCTTTTCTTGCAATATTTACTTGATTTTGACATTTTTGGAGAACAAAGAAAGTGCTGTTTTTGAAGTTTTCTTTTCTTCGACTTCCTTGCGCCATAAATCCGCAATCACTTGTACGATTGGCTAAAACAAGGTCTCAAACTCTAAGTTGAAGCCTACCCTATGCAACCGTACCAAAAACGGGATAATTGAAGTTACAGCTCCTCCACAACAACCGCACAAATGGGGCACAACTTTTTTGGGACACCCTGTAGTCTCTTTGCGCGGGTGGCATGCTTAATTTAACCACCTAGGCCAAGGTTCATGGCTATCATTTTCAGTCAGCTTTATCTATGTTTGCAGCTTGATTAGCCATATACAGTAGATCCTTGTTTGCTGATCGTTCCGTACTGGTGCGTCACTCAATGATGGCCAATGCTGTCACTCAATGATGGCCAATGCTGTCACAAATTCTGCCCTTGTTAAGCATTGCAGCTTGACCACTATGTCACGCCATCAAACTATTATCGGTCTAATGTTTATTTTTTATTTTTTGCAGGAACAACATGATGCAGATTTGTCAAAACTTGTTGCAAAGGTACTTTACAGTAATTTTTACATGTCAGACAAAGCCCTTCTTCGTTACATACTGTATATAGCTCAGAGATGTTTAGATGGACCTAGAAGCTTCAATTGATTAGGAAACCATGTATAGTGTAAACCATTAAGACCTACATATGTCATTTCAAACATCGTGTTTTCTTCAGGAAGTGTTACACCATGAACGGTGGGAAACATTTGGATTGCTCGTTGGAAAATGTTGTGGTCATGGGTTTGCTGTTTTTAAGATCAAATTAGCCTCAATGTTTTCACAGCGGCTTCTTGTTAATTCATAGCCACTTGACGGTTGACCCGGCAGACACTAATACCAGGGTCAACCGTCAAGTGGCTACTAAATAACAGGAAGCCGCTGTGAAAACTTGACGGCTAATTTAATCTTGAAACTGCAACCTATGCTATGACCACAACATTTTCCAAAGAACAATCCAAATGTTTCCTACCGCTCATGATTACACAATAATTCTGAATTGGTTCAAATGTGTTCACATTGCCTTGTACTCCAAACTATCCAGAGAACAGATGAGCAAGGATCTCTTTTGAGTGGCATGAAAGTATCAATGCAATGTTCAATAGACCTTTTAGCTATTATACAAAAGAGTCTGGATCTAGCAATTTTTGTATACATTTTCATTCAAAAGGCTCAATTAAGCCCAGTTAAGGACCCTATTACTGTTGTGCACATTCGGAAATTCATTAGATTTCTGCAAAATGATCATGAAAACATTATGCACTTGTAGAGGATAGACTTTTGATCCTTGGTCAAGTTTTTGATATGCCGTATATTTGCTGATTTTGTTGCTCTGCTAGCTCTAGTGTTAGAAATGATTTTGCCAAAAAACAGATTTATCTTATGAAAAAACACAATGGGAAAAAGAGAAGAGGGATATCAACCTACTCATATCCATTTGTATATAACTCTAAAAGTGGAACTAAATTAGAAAAAAAAGTACCATAGAAGTTGACATCTCATCTGTGAATAACATTTATTGCATTTATTTATGTATTCAAAATTGTCGCAATAGCTAAACTTTCAAATTTGCAAGAATTTATTACCCAATGTTGATGCATCTGGTAAGTTTTGGTAATATAGTAATTGACCGGCACCATTTTTATTACTGCAGAAATCATGGAACATTGCTCTTGCACCACTGAAGCAGCTGCCAATGAATCTATTCATTATGTACATGGCTGGAAACTCAATCTCAATTTTCCCAATAATGATAGTTGGAATGATGATTTTCAAACCTATCAAGGCTATGGCGAGTTTAAAAGCTAGTAAGTGCATACATTTAAAGTAACTTCACATGGAGGGCTTGTGTCGAAAACTTTACCATCAGAATTGAACTCAAGTTCGTCTGAAAGGCAAACTAACTTTATAGATGTCACTCAACCTTCTAAAGGCCAGTTTGCAGTTAGTGGAATTTTCTGAGTGGGTGGAAATTCTATTGTTTATGAAAGAAAATGTTGCTTTGTAATTGAATAGAAATTTAGGGTTGAATGACTTTTGATTCTGTAAAATTCCACTCGCTCGGAAAATTCCACCCAATGGAAACTAGCCTAAAGGCAAATTTTAAGGTATCAAAATCTTTAACTTTGCAGCTTGTAGTTTTCATCACTTCAAGTCAACTTTTGCCTTTTAGACGACCTTTTTCGTAAAGAATCACTTGGGAGCATCCATTTTATGTTTGTCAGTGAATCATCGTAAATTCACAACTCTCACGTTGTTTTGATACATATAGATCCTTTACAGGTCAGTGGCGGACACTAGGGGGGATTGGGGTGAGGGGGTGCGGTTGCCCCTCTCCAATGTTGAGGAAAACAATGATCTTTTTTTAAGCAATGGGGGCAAAGAATGCATTTCAACTGAAACAATAGCTTCGCCCCCCAAATATTTAGCAAAAGTGTCCGCCACTGTTACAGGTTCTTATAAGAATGCTCATGCAACAAGATATTGCTCCTCAAAAAAGGAAGTGTTTGAAAACTAAACGGAGTAATGAGCATGAAATATGTTGACCTAAAAATGAAAGAGTTTCAAACTTGGGTATCTTGGTAAAGCATTGACTTAAATACCGGTGAGTCAAAAAAGTATCGACGTTTGCCGGAATGCACGACCAACAATCATCCAAGAAGTTCAGATCTGTCATTTTAGTGCAAAAGGCCAACTGAGATGGGACGAGTCGGTTTACTTAAATCAATCATACCATTCCATCCCAAAGCCATTAGCAATTTTCCATGGAAGTGATTTTTTAACTGCTGGAAAAAATACAATTAACTACGATCAAGTTTTGCCAGTTTTCGTCTTTAAAATTATGGCAATTGTGTCATAAAACTACACATCCATTTTCAATAGACGTTTTAGCTATTCTACAAAATTGTCTGGATTGAGCAATATTTTTGTACATTTTTATATGAAAGTGCCGAGTGAGTGGCGTTAGTGCTTCTATCAGTTTTGGTTACATTCAAAAATTCTACAAAATGCATGAAAATATCGTTCGATTCAGACTCTGTTGTAGAATTGCTAAAAGATGTTTGCTTTCCCCCCTAGAGTAGGAATAATATACTTGCTTTTATTGTTTTGAAGCTTCCAAATTTGATCAAAAGTTTTGTCCTCCTTGACACATCTGCAAACACAGCTTCCAAACATAATTGCTCGAAATTGCTGATTCATCCAGAACAACATGACCGATTTTAATGATAATAAATGTTTGCGTCGAAGTTAGCCTTTTTCCCATAAAATGACGTTAGCTAGTTAGTTAGTTAGTTAGTTAGTTGGTTGGTTGGTTGGTTCGTTAGTTAGTTGGTTGGTTGGTTCGTTGGTTAGTTAGTTAGTTAGTTAGTTAGTTAGTTAGTTAGTTAGTTAGTTAGTTAGTTAGTTAGTTAGTTAGTTAGTTAGTTAGTTAGTTAGTTAGTTAATGAGTTAGTTAGATAATTACAGTTTTGCAAATAGCAATACTTTCTTTGACTCAAATGGTAGGTTTCAAATTTGATATCAAAATAGACTGATATTCTGTGTTTCATGTCTACTGCTGCCACATGTTGAGTTTGCAGGGCAGGGGTCAGAAACTATCCGTTCAATTTGGAGTTGATTTTTGAATCTGCTTTTTACTATTTCGATGCTACAAAGAATTGGCTCTTCAATTATCATTACGAAGAATAGCTATATATATTTGAATTCTTACGTAAAGTGTTAGTGATCCTTCCTTTCTTTTTCAACAGCGTTCAAGATGTTAGATGGTGACCAAAGCATTTTATTGAAATTAACATATCTTCTTGGAAATGTGTCAAGCCTTGTTCTTGCTGTATACAAATGTCATTCAATGGGTATACTGCCTACTGCGCCTTCAGATTGGCTTGCTTTCAAAGAACATCGTCAGGTATCCTGTTTTTGTCATCTTATAACAAACATTTTACTTGCTTGCTAAAAATTGTCTTCAAGTATAAGCTCTGACACTGGCTAGATTACATCTTGGCTGAAGCTATTGTTTCTATTGTAAAGAATGTTTTATCTCCATGGTCTTAAAACAAAAGATCATTGTTTTCGTAAGCATTAACAGACATCCTTTTCCGCTCCTGGTGTCCGCCGCTGCTGCTGTTTATAAATCTAATATACATGTTGCAAAATAATTACAGCTATTAACCAAGGGAAACTGACTTTTCTATTACATATATTGGATAAGAGTTTTAACAAATTTATTTTGAGGACAAACTTATTTTGGAAGTGCATTTTTATGTCTAATAATGAGATATTTCATATTACATCTTTCAGAAATTGCCATTGAGCTTTCCAAATGTCTTTCCTGAAGCTTTGAATCTTATTTTAACCAGAACTGCTGCCAGGCCATGCTGCTTCAAAATGGTGATTCAAAAAAGCTTTGACGTTTAAAGAATCAGAATATTCAATTTTCCAACTAGTTTTAGAAAGTCTTTTTGTTTATTGATATCAAAAACCATATTATTCCTAGCAAGAATAGCTATTATTCTCCTCCAAGCGAGATGTGAAAACGACACTGTGGTGCTGGAAAATACGCAAAGATAGAAATCTCGCGAGGAAATTCCACGGGAAGGTTCTGATTTTAGAAGGAAATAAAATGCCGTATTAATACAAAAACGGGAAAGAAATAAAAGGAAGGAGAGGGTAGAAAGGGGAAGGAGCTGAAATTTTGATCCAAAACTTGTTGAATAGATGCAGATTAAGCTCAAATTAGGTTCGATCATAGAATTAAATAGCAAGTATGTTTTTACTAAATTCATAAGCAAGATGTCGGCTAAAAAGAAGTTTGTCGCAGTTAGTACAGAGTGTCCCAAAAAGTGTTGGATGTTTTTCAAAATGTGCAAACTTGAATTAAGTTTAAAAAACTAAAGGTAATTTAATAGTGAAAGGCTTGGCTTAGATCAGAAAATTTATTGTACTATAATTGGTCATACCATTTTCTGGTTTTAAAGACTTCGCTGCTTCTAACATACATCTGTAAAGTCTGAAAAGGTCTAGAAATTCCTATAAAATTGTGGCGTCAGGCCCCGGGGGAGGGGGGTACTTGACTTTCATTAATACGGGGGTGTGCACTCCAAGAAATAATTGTTTGACCCGGCTCTAGAATTCCCCCCTCCAAATGATACCCGGCTTTGGAAAAAATCGGCGAAAGTATACTATACTCTAAAACATAAAAAATACACTGTGCATCATTGAAATAACAGTCCTCTCGAACAAAATACCCCTTTTGACTACCGGCTTTAGAACTTTAGAAAATTGCCTTCTTTCGATACCCGGTGCTAGAAAAACGAGGCTAAAACGTCAGCAAAATATACCTAGTACCCCCCCCCCCCCGGGTTCCAGGCGAGATTTTCAATAACGCAAAAGTACTCATGCAAGACATTCCATTTGATTTTATTCGCATGCATTTTTGCCTGACATCTAATGCCAGACAGAGTTCAGTTGTCAGCTTTAAAATGATCAATTTCATCACGAACCTGAAATAACACATGCTTGTCATACACACGAACAATACACACGAAATACCGTGCTGATTGCCAATTCTTTTTTAAATTAAAAATGTGGAGAAATTTGTTTGAACATTTATCATATACAACATTTTGTCTTTGGTTCGATTGCACATTTTGGCAAAGCGAAGAATCATTATTTCGCAGGCTACCAGTATCTTAATTGATAAAATAAATGCACGAAGTGACAATATCTCCTTTGTCTTCTTTTTAGAGAGTGGAGTACATCGTTGGTGGAATAAGGCTGTGATATTTGGTCTCTGCCTAAGACTCAGAAAACATCTACTTGAGCACAGTGTAGAAGAGAAATATGTTGCACCATTAAAGAACCAATAGAGAGAAGTAATGCGACATTTATGGTTGGTAATAATCTAAGATCTTTGTGAAACTCACAATGCTATGTTATTTCGCCATGATAGTCAAACATTACCGTTGATGGACTGTAGAAACTGTCTATGGTACTTGTTAGAAATATCTCCGTATATATGGTATCATTTGGTGAATTTTTCGATCAAGAAAGTTATCTTTCATTGTCTCGGTTAGAATCAGGCTACTATCTCTTATTGTAATTTGCGGCGTTGATTGACAAACGCAAGATAGGCATCGAATTTTTTTAAGGTGGGTGTATATGATTATTACGTCTTTCTCTGGATTGAATGGCTTGAAAGGAACTTTATGTAATTTACTGTAATTCCAGAATGCAGATTTTTAATAGCAATATTAAATCATTTTTTGTATTTCTGTTAATTTGGAAGTTGTGACGTCATCAAATTGCTAAAGTGTAAACTAAAAACGCTAAAAACTTTTGCTTAAAACCATATGGTAGGCTTTCATAGATTAGGGTTGTCTTGAGAATTCCACTATTTCCCCCAATTAATTTAGACGTTATGGTACTTTTGATAATTTTCACAGCTTTGAGTCCTTTCATACTCCTCTTCATAAACCATAACAACGCTGTAACTCTGAAAATAATAATGATATCAAAATCCGCATTCTGGAATCACGGTGATTTACATAATGTTCCTTTCAAGCCACTCAGTAAGATAAAATAACCATTGAGAGCCACCTTTTTAAAGATTGGACACCTATCTGAACAAACGCCATGTTGAATTTAAAGGGAATGTAAGCATATATAAGCCTTTGATAAAAATAGCCGTGCAAAGATAATAGACTTTGACACGCGCCGCACCATATTTGGGTAACTCAATTACGTCAACAGGAAATACTGATATCTGATTGGCTAGAATGTAACCGCAAGTGGCTTGAGCCACTTTTATATGCTTACATTCCCTTTAAAATAGCGCGCAGTAAAATGCACTATCCAATTTAAAAATTCCTTGATTTTAGGTTGACTTAGCAGTGGCATATTTTGTAACGATAGCATAGCAACCATTGTTTTATTGACACCAATACATAGTGATTTGCGATTTCTATTTCCGCCACGAATTTAAAAAGAAGACGTGCCTCTAAAGATAGCCTGCAACCTAGCTGCCTTCAAAGGGGTCTATTAATAAGCATATATTGACGTCTTTTAATTTAATTTCATATAAAAAAACTTTCCACCATATGAAAATTGTCAGTTCAAACATACTCATAACTTCTTTCTTTGTTTGCAAGCATAAGGTACCTTATTTTGCAATTTAATTTCACTTAAATGTAGCATTATCTTTTGGAGAGGCAAAAATATGGCAGCAGAAATGCCAGAATCAGTTATTCCTTTCCCAGTTACTGTGTTGAAATAGGCTCATATTAACACTCTATTAAAATGTCTGTTTTGACCAGCGGTGAGATCATGCCTCTAATATCATAGTTAGCCTTGTGCACCAAGCGTAGCTTCGATACTCGTCTGTACTTTCTGTTTAAGTCTACGAAGATGACAGTTGAGAGACGAAATCAAGCAAATAAATAATGAAATGAAAGCTAGTTTGATTTTACTCGTTCATCATCTTCAAAAAATCTTCAAACCCAACTTTTCCATCCTGGTCATAATCAGCTTCAGCGAGCATATTTGCGATTTCCTTCTCCTTGAAGTCTTGTCCAAATATATGGAACATTCTTTTCAGGTTTTCAGCATTTATTTCATTTGATTCATCAGTGTCGAAGATTTTGAAAATTTTCTGCAATTGATTTCTCTGCTTTGACTTTGAAAGCTTCTGATTAACCATTGCGAGAAACTCCGGGAATTCAATCATTCCATTTCCATCGGAATCTGCAGCAGAAGGATTGTATTAGAGGCTATTTTATCTAGTGGCGCAGAGGCTAGCGTTCTACATAATTTTACTTAAATTTGGTAAAGTCTTTGGGAGCAGGGCATCAACATTGGACGGCAAATGAGCAATTTACGAAGATTCTCAAGTTAAATGAAACTAAAACAAGAGGATAATGAAGCGTGGTGACGCATTGCCAATGTGACGAAGTTTGATTAATGAAACTTTCTCGCGGCGCATCGCACGACAAAATTGTGTTAAGGTTACTGCCCTGGTTAATATGACCAAAAGTATCATTTTCAATTGTTTCCTTTTATCAATAATTCACGGTCGAAGCTACAATTTGAAACCCTCCCAGTCAATATCTATGCACTGGAAGTAATGATAATTCTTAGTTAAAGATAAGAAACTAAAAGTTACAGTAGAGATTTGTTCCTAAATAGGAAGGGATTAACGATAATCACTTGACCTTCAAGATGAAATGATTGCGTGTTAATCCACCTGTGGGATGTCAACTTTCACAACTTTGCCGCGTTTTTTCGATTTATTGATATTAATACTGAGTCACATGCTTCATGTTGCTAATGGCCTTGACCCTGTTTATTTTGTGGTCAGATCAGCATTGCAAGTCACGTTTTTAAGAGCCTTTACTAAAAGCCAGCTTTCTCGGAACTGAAAAATCCTCCAGTAGTAGGTACTAAGTTTCTATTTAGGACCCGCAGGACCAATCAAATGATGAGAAATTTGGCACAGTGGGAGATGATGCATGTAGCTACCGGTTTTTTTTAGAATCCACCGGTCTGTATTTTAGACCGAACAAAGCTGTCGTGAGGGCTAAGAAACTTAATGCAATTATTGCGGAAGCTATAGCTTGAAAATTGGATATTATATGAAAATTCTCAGACACGCTTTGGTAAACAAGGAAACAATCTATCGGCTTAAGTTATTTTCGTGATTCTACGGTCTTGCAGGGGGTCCTAAATAGCCTTTGAAGGAAGGGTATTTTAAAATCATGATAACTTTGATAAATGATTTACTGACGCTTTTTTCAAATTTCCACATAAGGGTATTCCTAATTAAATTACGCATCGAATGATGTATGGGTTCGCTATCATCCACGCACAGTACCGTCCCTCAGAGGAAAACACTGAAATTACTGCAATGAGGGTGGGCAGTAACCTTAAGTGTGAATTCAGCTTTAGAATTAGAGATGAAGTCTATGTATTTATGTCAGCATTTATACAGTTAAAGAGAATCCACGAACGGATATAAAGCCTCGCGCGAAAGGGGTCTGGGTATTCTATTATTAGCCTATTGTATTTTATGATTTCGACACGTGCGTGAATATTGTTTTGCCAGAGGAACAATAACGTGCGTAGGAGTTTTCTTTGTTCTATTTATAGATTACCTCCACTTAGCTGACTTAGTCATACCCAGGCCAGATTCGGAGTATTTTGAATCGTTTTATTTGCGGACCAAATACCCAAGATATTGTATTCCTTGAAATGTCTCTTTTAGTGTTTATTACAGCCTTTTGTCGCATTCTTAGGCGACTTCAACTACAATAAGATTGGTTCGCAAATAAAACGATTCAAAATGCTCCGAATTTGGCATGGGTATTAACTGTAAGTGTCGTAAAAGCAATTGGCATAGGAACTCGGTTTTAACCCTATTTGGACCGGGGGGGCGTTTTTCGCCCCCCCCCTACCAAACATTCTCAAATATCTCCGCCGCTAGTGTAAATATGAAGCTGGAACTTTTTGACTTTTGCTAAAATTTAATTGGCCACCAAATTTTAAAAATTTCATTGTCCATTGTTGCACCATGTGACCTTCAGATGCCCTTATTTGAAGAGAGGTCACAAAGAAAATCTTAAAAAGCTCTCTAATTTCTCCCAACTAATGTAAATCATAAAGTTATATACACCATTCGATTCGTCATGAAGAGTACTTTCATTTGATATATAGTTTGTTTATATTTGCTGACATCAGCAAATTTTAATGTTCATGACGTCATTTATCTTTAAGACGTCATAGTTTGAATAAATTAGTGTGATATATTTCAAAACATGCAGAAAACAGTGTTACGGTACTTTGTACTAACTAATTTTACTATATAGAAGCCTAAAAATTGAGAATATATGACAATAGAAATATCAATTAGTCTATTCTCTTGCTAATTGCTCTTAATTAGCAAGAGTTGCGATCTAAGTTGAGAAATTTCGGTGCAAATATCTTCCTCTACTCTTAATTGCTACTTTTGGCTACAATTCTGCCTGTTATCTTATGTTAATCTGGACAAATTCTACTTTTTAAGCCAGTAGCTCAATTTTGGTCATTTTCCTATTGTTTTTGGTTGCCTAGCGACGAACCACGTGACTAATTAAACTCTATTGTTATATTTGTAAAGCTTATTGTCCAAGGAATAATTGGGATAAGTTTCATTGTTATATCTCTTCTAGTTTTGGAAAAAAGAGGGGGGGCGAAAAACGCCCCCCCCCGGTCGAAAATGCTCAAATTTCAACCCGGTCCAAATAGGGTTAAGAAATCTGTTAGGGCACTAGAAAAGATTGGTTAATGTGTTACTGGTTAGACAGACCTTAAAACAGGTATATCTCGTAAAATGAATGTAATTCTTTGGAAACTACCGGGTGTCGCAATAAAAAGTACCCTGTTCGAAAAATCACCAAAATTTGATTACAACGCCGATCATCAAATTTCTTTTTTTTGGCAAGTAGATCAAAGACCAAATTATTTTCCTAGGTATAGCCAATCTTTTGATTGGTTCTAGAATTAGTAAATTTAGCTTTTTTGGCGCTGGCTGGCTGGCTGGCTTTGAAGCATACTGCAAAAAAGCACTGATCAATTTCTTTGTGTATATCAATATATCAAGCTTTTAATTTGGTCATAAATGACAGAAAGAAATACATACTGTCATTGGAGACTTCAAGGATGATAACAAATCTGAACATTTTCGTTTTTAGGCAAGATTGACTATGTTCGTTAAAAAGTATTGCTCAAAATAAAGTTTTTCATTGAGTAATTTTTTAACCTTTAAATATTGAAAACAATCATTTTATCATCTTTAAATATTTTTGGTTCATGGGCAAAACAAAAACAAAAGAAAATTTTATCATACCGGGTGTCCCAAAAAAAAGTATACAGATTTGGTCAACCCTAACGATCACAATTTAGCATGAATCAATCTGAAATAATGTTTAAACATTACTCAATAGTTAACTTGAACATAGATACCTTGTTTGTTGACATTGGTGCTTTGAGAGTAGAGAAATAAATCTGCAAGGACAAATTTGCCTCCACTTCCAAACCAGAGCTTTGGCGTTTTGGCCTAAGCAATATCCACAATTTGTTTCACTCAAAATGAATATAGTTTACTTCAGAGCTCGCTTGATGATAAGCGTCACATAAATTGTATTTTGTGAAACACATTTGTTGTGTAGTTTTTAATTTTTCTCCTCCTGGTTCAAATTTTTACAAGTCTATTGTTGATTTATTCGCTGTGCTTCAAGAATTTGCTTAGGCCAAAACGCCAAAGCTCTGGTTTGGAGGTGGAGACAAATTTGTCCTTTGAAGATTAATATCTCTACTCTCAAAGCACCAATGTCAACAAACAAGGTATCTATGTTCAAGTTGACTATCGAGTAATGTTTTAAAAATGATTTCGGATTGATTCATGCTAAATTCTGATCGTTAGGGTTGACCAAATCTGTATACTTTTTTTTGGGACACCCGGTAGTAGATAGTCGAGTTTTTGTGAGTTTAAAAAAAGGAGTACTTGTTTGGGACACCTGGTAGGATGATATAGCCTTGAACTCAAAGCTAACTTTATTCCACCCTCTGGTGACACTTTACTTGACAAAATTGATACCATGTTGGTACTAAGTTAGATTTGCCCCAAGTCGATTTTTGCTGTTCCAGGATCTGTGGGAGAAGGATCGGTCTTAACGGACTTCGCGAAATAGACTTGGAGCAAGTCTAGCATTGAGTTCACACTGAACATAAGACCAAACTGCTTAAAAAAAGCTGCGATCCAGTGGTTATAACAGTTGACCTGAAAAACTTCATGAGCTAGATCGCGCCTGGCTTCCTGAAAGCGACAGTCATCAACATAAACAAGGTATCAGCATCTAGTTGAAGGGCTTAGCTATCTTAGCATAGGGCTCAAAACTTTTAAATCTTTAGAAAGGTGGGTGTAAAATTCTATTACATTTTTCTTTGAATTAAATGGCTTGAAAGGAACTCAGGGTACTTTGTTGTAAACTGCCTTGGAAATTTTTTTTATATCTTGGTTAGTTTCAAAAGGGCGGCGTTTTTAGTTTTGTAAAAAGAATTCATGGAAAATTTTGAAAAAACTAAAATCATCGTAAATTCCTATAAGTTCCTTTCAAGCCATTCAATTGGGGAAAAAATGGAAAATAAATTTACACCCACCTTTTTAAAGACTTTAGCCCTATGCTAGCTATCTTCTGGGATGTTGTTTGGTCAATTTATGGTATGACTAGCATAGGCGTCGAATCTTTGCAAAACTTTAAAATTAATCATGTAAAATGTTATAGCCCATTTCTTTCAAATGAATTGCTCCAAGGGATATTTAGATAATTTGCCATAATCCCAGAGAGAGCATTTTTTATATCATCATTATTTTCAGAATGCTGCTGCTATGACTACCCTAGAATAAAAATGCGGTTTTAAAATATGGTTATTCCTTCTTTTCTCTATCAAAGTTGAACTATCGCCACCTTTTCCAGTTAATGGTTTGGAAAATGTAACAAAGAACTGGGTTCCAAATTGGCTTGCGAGCACAAAATTTGGAAAAGGAGCCGAGTTAAGTCTTTTAGCAAACGATATATTACCCAGACGAATTTGAATCTTTCCCCAGACGAATTTGAATCTTTCGCTATGTTAAACCTTCCCAAAATGTAGACTGGAAAAGGATATCGATCTTTCACGCGGATTGAGAAATGTAGGACTGGACATTTTCGTGAATCCGGTTTTTCGGACCATAGATGTGGCTTAAATTGACCAAACCAAGGAACATCTCAAAAGTTGGCGAAGCCTTTCAACTAAACAGTGAAACACTGCATTTATCGGCATTTATCAAGAACTTTTGATTTCAGGACGTTAGCTATGATCGATCTCGGGAGGTTTTTGGTTTTTGTGGGTCACCAGTACACAAACTAACAATGGATTCCAGGGAAAAGTTGTTTTTGGACACCCCTCTCACGAATAATTTGCAACTCACCGATAGAATCAACCATATCCATTATCTCAGCTTCGGTAGTTGACTGTCCAAGGGATCCTATCATATTTCTGAGTTCGTTTGCAGTGATCTGTCCATCGTCGTCTTGATCAAAAACTGCAAATATTTGTTTTAGTTCTTCCAAATCACCTTCACTTATTTCCTTCGTGTTGATATTTCTCTTGCGCTGGGTGCCAATGTCGCCCATCATAGAGAATGTATCGGAGGCCTCATCGAAAAATTCACTAGATAGAAAACTGTGTTGATTTTCTAGCCCGGCATCCAAACTTGTTAACTTTCCTAGTTCTTCAGATGATGCACCACCAGCCATATGTTTTGAATTAAAATCCATCGCATCCATTCGACAATCCCCTTCCTGTGCCGTTTTGTTAGCTAATAGATGTTTAACTTGACAGGTAAAGTGATTTTACTGTGAACAATTAGGAAAGTTTGCTGACCCTAATATTTCCAATCTAAATATTTGTTCAGAGCCTTGATATTTGTTTACAACATTTTGTGAATAGGTCTCCAGGACACATAAGCCTGGTTCACACTTGTCGTTATCATCGGGGATTCGTATGCATCCCCAGTCATTTGGGCTAATCAAGACAAACGGAACATGTTTTTACAGCATCCCAGGCCTCCAAGAAGGTCACCGGTCTCATCACAGGAATAGAGATCATTTACAGTTCGAGAGTGCAACATACATATCAGCAACAGTCTGCGACTTGTATGGGAGGGGGGGGGGGGGCTTTTGGGGGGTCCAAACCAACAAAAGGGGGCCGCCCAAAACCAAATGGGGGTGGGAAANTTTGTTTTTAAACTTCAAAGTCAACATTTCGCCTCTGCCTCATTTCCATCGCAATTTTTGAAAATTCAATTATCTTTTTTGCTTTGCTTTCATCGTTCATCGCCCCTTTTAAGTCTGCGGCTAGGCCTGTGCTTTCTTGGACGTTTATTACCGTTTTACATACAAACATATGTTCGGTTGTGTCATCTTCTTCCCCACACAGTGGACAAGACAAATCTCCTTGGAACATGTTTTTGTAATTCGATTTCAAAGGTAGCATATTCAATTTAATTTTGAGTAGCCACTCTATCTCCGATGGTGCCAGACTGTTGAAGTATTTTTTTCCTGTCTAAGTTACATGTGGAACAAAATCTAGCTAGATCGTTCAAGCTATTCGCATATATTTACTAACAATTGCTTCAAAATATTTAGTACATTTATCAGGCACAGCAACATAACGGGTGGGCCAAAAAATAACCCCCACTATAAAGAAATTTCTGAAAACTTGCAGAAAGCAAGATTTTAATTTATTTTACATGGCACTAAATGCAACATAAAATACACCTATTGAGTGAAAATCAGTTCATTATTATCAGCTGTAGTTACAGAGAAATATGACTTTTTAATCACATGGTCGCGAAAACCACTGTAATGAAATCACCAAGCATCAAACGAACAAATTGACCAAACAAGGTGTCCAATACAAGACATTCGTCCTGTCATTGCATTGTGTCGACCTCTACCCGCATCTTTTTTGTAAAAATAATCACCAGATTACAGGTGGATTACAAGATACCTACCACTACAAAGTGAGAAGCATTGACAAATAATGATTGAACATGTCGAAATGAGGAAAAGTTCAAGTTTTAACATAATATTGTGTTACTTACTGATCATGTTATGGTATCCTACTAAAAAGACACATTCAGTTCTTTGAACATTACAAAGATCAATTTAAAACTCATTTCGTTGCCAGGAGAAATTAGGAAAAAAATTATTTGCACAGACATCATTCAATAATAAAAATGCGTTGATAGGCTATTATTTATTATAAATGATTTCGTTACAGTGGTTTTCGCGACTAGCTGATTGTAAAACCTCCTTTCTCTGTAAATACAGCTGACAATGAACTTATTTTGATTCAATAGGTCATAGGTGTATGTTTTGTGTCTTTGAGTCGTTCGTTCCCAGCGACTCTAACGATCGCAGCGACCTAATTGACTGTTACGCCCGATTCATACAAGCCGTAGAAATCAGCCGTACAAATCAAGGCAGTTTCTACCAAGGCCTTGAGGCCTCCAGGGCAATCGGCTTTTTAAAACACGCAAAGTCCTTTCTGCCAAAGGAAAGTTTGAAAACCCTCTACACAGGCATTGTGGAGCCCCACTTTAGATACTGTTGTTCTGTTTGGGGATGTGCTGGTTCTACAGAAATTAACCAGTTGCAAAAGCTTCAACATCGTGCTGCTAGAATCATAACAAATAGCAGCTTTGATACCCCAAGCAGACCACTTATCGAAGAGTTGGGCTGGAAGACCATCGAGGAACTCATTGGCAATGAGTCTAAAACGATGGTCTTCAAGTCGCTCAATGATCTGGCTCNGCTAGAATCATAACAAATAGCAGCTTTGATACCCCAAGCAGACCACTTATCGAAGAGTTGGGCTGGAAGACCATCGAGGAACTCATTGGCAATGAGTCTAAAACGATGGTCTTCAAGTCGCTCAATGATCTGGCTCCAAAATACTTGTGTAACCTCTTCACCAAAAACTCGGAATGCTCCTCTCGTAGCCTCCGTAATACCATGACTGATTTAAGGTTGCCAAAGAAAAAATCAGCAAATGGGCAAAAATGCTTTTCTTTCCGGGGGGCAAAACTATGGAATAGCCTTCCCGCTGGCTTAGTCCAAGACGGCATCCTCCCTAAATAGTTGTAACAAATCTATCTAGGGTTGAACTTTTTCTTTTGATTATAAATAATATATAATTGCAAATAGGTTTTTAACATTATGGTTTTTTATAGTCTAATGTATCATTATTTTAATTGTATATTGTAATTAGGTTTTTATTGGAGGGCCTCTTGAAAAACAGCTTCTGCTGAAGGGCAACCCTCCTTAAAAGATTGAAATATGAAATAAATATGAATATGAAATATTTACAGTCAAATGTCGTTCCCAGTGCAAGATGAACTTCCATCGCATTTGAAAAGTTGGCGAAGAGGAAAGTGATGATAGTTCATCGCGCAGTGGGAAAGAGCCTTTAAAGTTTAAAGCTAAATTGACACTGGTCGTAAAAATCAAGCTTTACAGCCAAAGGCCGTTCCCAGTGCAAGATGAATTCCCATCGCATTTGAAAAGTTGGCGATGAGGAAAGTGATGATATTTCATCGCGCACAGTGGTAAAAAAGCGTTATAAGGACGAGATCGGTCAAAACAGTTAAATATTTGTGACTTTTGGTTCAGGCACCGGTGCAATTTAATATAGAACGAGAAGACTGTTAAGCGATCTTCCAGAAATAATTAATCAAATACAAAAATATCAAAAATTACTCATCAAAAATTTACCATGTTATAGTTTTAAAAATAAAATTAACTAAGCAATGTAACTCAGAAGAACACGCAGTAATTAAACGACTATGAGGTCAATCAGGAAAATATTCGGACCACAGTTTTAAAGGGAATCAAAGCATGTATAAGCCTTTGATAAAAATAGCCGTACAAAGACAATCGACCTTGACACGCACCGAACCATATTTGGGTAACTGATCTATGTCAACAGGAAATAATGATATCTGATTGGCTACAACTTGACCGCAAATAGCTTGAGCCACTTTCGTATGCAAAGATTCCCTTTAACGTAGGAAAATGCAGTCTGAATACTTTCTACGGTGGTCGACAAATCGTTTAAATATATTTTCGCTGAAAATTCCCAAACAAATAGCTTACCAAGAACTTCGTAGTAGATCGATGTATTTTCAACGGAAAATCTAGACATACCGGGTGTCCCAAAAAACTGTATACAAGTTTGAAAAATTTTGACGCCAAGAGTTTTCGTAAAATCACCCCGACGCTATTTTTATGTTCACCCTCAATGGATGAATTAAATTTTGATATTTTTTAGAGAATTTTCGGATAATTGGTTGCAGAGGAATAAATCAGCAAGTGTAAAATTTCCTCTTAGACCCAAACCAGAGCTTCTAGTAGAGAAGAGCTAAAGGTCCTAGGGAAGGCAGAAGCATGTCGGCCCTCGACATCCAGAGCTGATATGCCTCATCATTATTATTGTTAGAAACCGAGAGGAAGACAGTCTCAAGGGACACTCGTATTACATTATCATTAATCAAGGGATTTCTTTACTTTTACTTTCCTTAAAAATTGTTAATTTAACAATAACTGGTTCATTGTAGTAAAGGGGAAGAATTCCTTGACCGATAAGAAACAGTGATACAATTTGTCAAGGAAAGTCTTTGATTTAGTTTTTTCAATTAAAATCAGTAGCAAATTGTTTGCTGAGAATATCGAGGGTTGCCATGCTTTAGGGTTTCTTGCCTTCTCAGGGGTCTACCGGGTGTCCCAAAAAAAGTATACAGACTTGGTCGACCCTAGCGATGAGAATTTATCGTAAATCAATCCGAAAACATTTTTAAAAAATACCTCGATAGTCAACTTGAGCATAGATACCTTGTTTGTTGACATTGATGCTTTGAGAGTTGAAATATTAATCTTCAAAGGACAAATTTGCCTCGACCTCCAAACCAGAGCTTTGGCGTTTTGGCCTAAGTCGTGAAATCAGTTGTTGATATTAAAATGAATGAAGTTTACTTTGGATCTCCCTTGACGATAATTGTCACGTAAATTATACTGTTTAAAACCTATCTGTTTCGCAATTTCTAATTGTTCTCCTCCTGTTTCAAATGTTTTCATGGGCGGGGGGGGGGGGGACTCTGGAGAGGGAACAGTGGCGGCGGCAGTTGTTGTCGTTATTGTTCTCTCTGCCGGGGTTTCTGCTGGTCAGCACTATCGCCCATGCTGGCCTGCCCTCCAATGTGAAACAGGTTTTTAGCATTTATCTGTATTTATTCGTTTAGGTGCAACTTGTTCGTAGTTGTACACTTAGTTGTAATTTAGTTGCATGTTTTATGTAATGGCCAGGGGGTAGTCATAGTCTTTTGCACTCCCTGGTATCGTCCCTGTAGTGTTGTATAGTTGTATAGTAATTAGAAAGTATAGTAGGTTGTAACATGTAGTGTAAAATTTTAGATGAATATAAAAAAGAAAAATGTTTCAAGTCTATTGTCGACTTATTCACTGTGCTTTAAGAATTTGCTTAAGCCCAAACTCTAAAGCTCTGGTTTCGAGGATGAGGCAAATTTGTCCTTTGAAGATTAATATTTTAACNTTATTTATTCGTTTAGGTGCAACTTGTCGTAGTTGTACACTTAGTTGTAATTTAGTTGCATGTTTTATGTAATGGCCAGGGGGTAGTCATAGTCTTTTGCACTCCCTGGTATCGTCCCTGTAGTGTTGTATAGTTGTATAGTAATTAGAAAGTATAGTAGGTTGTAACATGTAGTGTAAAATTTTAGATGAATATAAAAAAGAAAAATGTTTCAAGTCTATTGTCGACTTATTCACTGTGCTTTAAGAATTTGCTTAAGCCCAAACTCTAAAGCTCTGGTTTCGAGGATGAGGCAAATTTGTCCTTTGAAGATTAATATTTTAACTTTCAAAGCATCAATATCAACAAACAAGGTATCTATGTTCAAGTTGACTATCGATGTATGTTTTAAAAATGTTTTTGGATTGATTTGCGCTAAATTCTCATCACTAGGGTCAACCAAATCTGTATACATTTTGTTGGGACACCGGTACAATGGAGGTTCTGGTTTGGGCCTAAGAGTAAATATTGCGTTTGTTGATTTATAGCTCTACAACCAAGTCACTGACAATGGGAAGAAAAATATCAATTCCATGTTAGGCATTGAGGGTTAACATGAAAATTTGCTTTCATATCAGAGGCATATCAGCTTTGGATGTCGAGAGCCGACATACTTCTGCCATCCCTAGAATCGTTAGCTCTTCTCTACTGGAAGCTCTGGTTTGGGTCTAAGAGGAAATTTTACACTTGCTGATTTATTGCTCTGCAACCAATTAACCGAAAATTATCAGAAAAACAGCAAAATTTAATTCATCCATTGAGGGTGAACATAAAAATAGCTTTGGGGTGATTTGACGTAAACTCTTGGCGTCAGAATTTTTCAAACTTGTATACAGTTTTTTGGGACACCCGGTAGTATTAATAACACTCGAGCTGAAGCGAACTATTTACGCGATATCAACAGCGTTTGATGCCAGTAGAATTCGTTAATGATTTAAAATAGAGCTTCTGTTTACAAGACACTTGCAGAATTTCATGCAAGTATTTTCACACTATACCAGATTGTGTAGCTAAACGTTTCGGCTAAAACTGTGGCCAAACAAATTCTATCCGGTTCCATTTTTCTATAAGAAGACGTACTTAATTTCCTCGAAAGAAGATGTGAGTGAATCAGTGGTATCTTTCTTATGTTGCTGCTTTTGAATTTCTTACTGTCCTCGTACAAATCAAATACACTTTTAGGAGTTTTCCTATGAAGCTGTTTTGTAAGGTCTTGAAAAAACTAGAAATTAAGATCAAATTTTGGATGTATCCTCCAAGGAATCTAAATATACAATCCAATTACTTTCTCGTATGTAAAAGGCACATATTTGTTGTACGATTTTCCTCCAAGAGGATTATCATGGTCATTGTCATTGGTGAAGCTGAAACTTTGGCGAAACTTTAATGAAAATCTGTACCTTTCCGAAGCTTTTTCAAAATAACCAAGAAGCAAACCATAACTTTAGAATGGTTTGACGGACTTAAGTGAAATAAATGTCTGCATCTAAGTTAGCCTTTCTGCTAGAAATTGATTGGCAATTCATCGAAATCGGTCCATAATTCATGATTGCCCATTTCAGCGATACCCTATTTTGAGACACCTGGTATTTCAAGATCTTAAACCCTGTTGTATTCGTTGACCTGGTAAAACTTTACGACATCAGCTGCACAAACCTCGGAGGAACATTTTGTTAGGACACCGTATACTATCATAAATCAATCTATACAAACATGTTTAATCATATACCATCCCGTAGTAATTTTTCGCGATGAGAAGACTTGGTCTTCCTCGCTACTGCATGTTTATGTTGAATATTTTGAAAATGATCTAGCAGCTCTTTAAAGTCAATTTTCCTCACTGCTTTTCTGAGTTCATGCTCTTCTTTGCCGACGTGAAATCCCCTGCAAGAAAAATGAATACATTAAAATCCAAATATTTCGGACTAAAGCTTCGGAAAAAAGTTTCGGTCACTTCTTGAAAATCGGAGAAATTTCCTTTTTTACGGCTCATTGAACAAATCTTTCGCATAGAATATTTTCATAAAAGTAGATAGAACAGTAGAACAATACAGCAATGCTGCTACGTACAAGAGTGCCGAGAGGGGGGGAGGGGTAGGGGGTGAAAGGTCCGGGACCCGTAAGAATCTTGTACCATAAAATGTATTATTGCTATAAAATCCCTTTGCAGTGCATTTTCATGACAAATTTATGCCTTTACAGTGTCGTGACCATGCCCTCCTTTGAAAGTTAGTCACCTCGTAAAAGTGAGAGTCAAATACTCTTAATCAAATAACGAATTTCAACTTTGAAATGTTTTCACTACTCTTAGAATATTCTGTACCTTGTTTCTGACTGATAGCTGTATCTGCAGAGCGTTCTTTCAGCAAGCTCAAGCTGATCAAAAACTTTCTGCGAAGTACAATGACTCAAGACAGGCTGACAGATCTTGCAGTGGTGAGCATCGAGATTGAAATTGCAAGAACCATTGACTTTAAGGACATTAAACATGACTTGGCAAACACAAAAGCCCCGTAAAGTCTTGTTTTGGGTGTAACAAACCGTCGTATTAATATTTTCTTCTACACAAAACGATGTCCTTGATTCATCAATACCATTTTTTTGCATAACCTTAACATAGAATGTTCAAGAAATTTTGTTTAAACAATTATCCCTAAAAGGGGCGCTTCCTTCGTTTTCCCAGAGTCTGATGGGCGTGGTCATGAAACATTTTCTTGGAGGCGGCCGGATCCCATAAATCACTCCAGGGCTCCAGCTGGCTCTCGACGGCCGGCTACGTAACTACACCCTTGTGCATATTAACTAAAATGAAGGGTAATCTGGTAACGCTTTTTGGCAAGCCAACACCACGTGTCCTGCTTATTTTGTTATTTGCACACACCCCTCTGCAGCTAAGGATAGGACAAACAAAAATGACCATAAAAACGGCCTATTCTTCCTTTAAGAGGGACTCTTTGGCTACCCAAAACTGGCTTTAGACAAATCGTACTATTTCCTTCTTCAGAGATATTGCAATATCTATACACAGGGTGTCCCAAAAAAACTTGTGCCTCGTTTCAATGGCTGCTGTGGAGGAGTTGTGATCTCAGTTGTCTTGTTTTTGAAACTGTTGTGAAGGAAAGGCTCCAACATAGTGTCTGAGACCTTGTTTGAGTAAAGCGGAAAAATAATTGCAGAGTTATGGTACAATAAAGTCGAAATCAAAGATAGCTTCAAAACCAGAGGGACACTTTTTCATCATCAATGCAAAATCAAAATAAACAGTGGAATAGAAATGTTTAGCATCACGTCTTTTTTCTTATTATTTGCAGAGTCCTAAAATTTGAATCTTTAGCTTCAACGTGTTATTACAAAACTTCATGCGGAAAGCGCATTAAGTGCAGTTAATTTCCACACGTGCAGCCCCCCGAATTTTCCCCCTTCCGCTTTCGCTAAAAAGTACCTGTTCTCCTATTTCTGCGTAGGAATCATGCAGCACAACACGCAATGAAACCCTTCGATGTATTCTTAGTAAGTCTAAAGTCCAAATATAAGAAATTTATAATCGAACGAGAAATTCTAAATAAGTTACATTTCACAATTTTAGTTTAATTTTACCCTGCATAATGAGGGTTTCAACAGGTGACCCCGAGAAGTAGGTCAACGATCAGGTGACAAACACAATTTTCTTTTCGACCAATAAAGTGAAAGACATTCAGGTCCCGTGATTACTTGTAGCCAATCACAGACATTTCTCTTTCAACCAACCAATCAAAGCGGGTCACGATGCCTTTAAAAGTGACTGTTCTCAAAATTAAACAACTCAGTTTTTCGAACAAATCAACGTTAACAACAACAAAGTTAACTGGAAAGTGGACAAAAAATCTTTGTGAAGAGAAAATAGTTCGTTGAAGGAAAAATAACATGTCTAAAATTGTAAGAAGGAAGAGAGACTCGTCGAGGGCGAGCACTCAAGCTCGTGGTGCCGCCAATAACAGAAATCAACTTGAATAGAGGTTTATGCAGAGTGTCATTTGCTAACGATCAGTGGCAAGAAAACCAATGCGTTTAATGCATTTTCAACCGAAACTTGATGGACGCTTTCAAGGAAGAGGGGATCACGAAGAGTTGGCAGCACGACAACCATTAGCCAAAAGCGAAAGATGTCGAAAACAAGACCAAGATGAAATTTGATAACCAGCTAAGTTATTTATTTCCTCGTTATTTAAAACTAGTAGGGCCTGGACCCTGGCTACTTTAGTTCTGTTATATTTTGAATTTGGTTCCAGAAATATTGGTCAAATAGTTCGACAAAACAACGCGATGATGAACTTAGGACTCAGGCTAAGGACAAGCTGCCTTTCAACAAATTCTGGAATGCCACTTTCGTTTTGCGTCCTAAAGCTTTCAACAAGATAAATTCGAATTACTATTTTTAATGTGAACAATGAAGAGTTTCCTCTCCGAATCATATGATTAAAAAGCAGACAACTTTGATAACAAGGATTTTCCCTTAATAACACGAAATTTCATAATGTGTTTACTGAATGTATCTACGTAATTGTTGTAGGCTATACAAAAAATCGTTTTTCCTCACGTGTCAGTGCCGTAGCCACATACCGTTCGTACATTCTTAAGTTTCTCTCGTAGGAAAAAATCACAGTAGCCACAAAACATCAACATGGTAGCTATCATATGAAGTATGCCGCGCAGTGCCATTGCACCCTGGATCTGAAGGCTGTCAGGTTTTAAACGATTACACATGCTAATGCAAGCTATTCATCCCAGATTGTGCCTAGAATAATGACTTTGGACTCGAAAGGAAAGTATTTTGTAATTTGTTTATACTATAGTAGATATAGGTCGTTCTCTCGTACTTTGTGTGTTCTGATTTGGTGTAGCTAATTAGTAACACGATCATCAACAAGAATATAAATATTTAAAAGATATGTACAACGTCTATTTACATCCATGAGTGGCTTAGAATTACCTATTCTTGATAATATAGCCCCAATATAGCCTAAATTAGCGCAAATCTCAACTCTAACTAAACTCCAAACTATGTCATGTTTGCTTTGTAACTTATGTTCTCAATCTACTTCGACAGCATGGCTCCCTTTAAATCAATCCTATGACTGAGGGGCTACCATGGGTAAAAAAGATAAAACGAAAATGAAATGAAAATTAAATATGAATTTGCGGCCTATTTCACGTGAACCAGGCAGATACTCCTTCCCAAACATCTAGTATAAATTAGCGCTTGGAGAACACATACTTTGTCAATCGAATACCAAAGCATCCTCTCAACTCAAATCAATGTTCACAAAAGAAATTCGAAACTTGCTCGCCAAAAGCGGTCAAGAACCAGCTGATGACTCAGCTGCCAATGCAAATTTGCCGGAATGGCTTATCAAAACTATTGGTAGATGGACATCGGACTGCTATCAACGGTATATTCGAAAACCGATAAAAGCTCTGGGACAAGTCTCAACAAGCCTGATTAGCGACCCTATGCCAAATCTGTGAAGTATCAAACAATAAAGTGCTATTTATCGGCCATAAAAGATTTACATCTTATTCTTAGGCAAGGCTTTCCAATAAAAATGGAAGAATTTCATCAACTGCAGTACATACTGCGAGGGATTAAACGATCGCAGGGCGGCCCAACCCGACTTAGACAGCCTATTACAAAACAACACCTGGAACTGTTTTACCAACTTCTTCAACCAGAAAGAACAAAAAACTTGGACAATATTATGATCTGGGCATCGATATGTCTAGCATTTTTCGGTTTTCTCCGGGTCAGTGAATTTACTTGTGATCAGCAATTTGATTCTCGCACTCACCTAACAAGAGAGGATATTTCTTTTGTCCCTAACATCACAGCACCAAGTTCCATTTCAGTGAAAATCAAGAAATAAAAAACGGACCCATTTCGAGAAGGCAACATAATAACAATAGGGGCTACAGGTTCACACATATGCGCAGTAAAAGCCCTACATCATCACTGCATGAAAAACACAAATTTTTCCATAAATGGGCCTCTTTTTGTCTATGCAAATGGAAAGTTTCTCTCCAGAAATCGTTTTACCATGACTATGGTTTTACCGATGAGCTTAGGAATTTATTAGCCATGGGGGGCCAAAAGCCCGAGCAGTTCGCAAGTCACAGCTTTCGTATTGGGGCAGCCACATCTGCAGCAGCAGCAAACTTTCCAACTTGGCTTATCAAATCGATGGGTAGATGGACGTCGCAATGCTACGAGCGATACATACATGCTCCCGAAAAAACATTCGTGGAGGCCTCGAGAGATATGATATTTCCTTAAGTATTCTAAACCTTAGGCCAATGCAAAAGTTGGACACGATCTATCTAGCCGATGGGGATTACACAAAGTGTAATTATGGCGGAAAAGTTTCGACAAACATTTTCTATCATCGGCTTTTGATAGGAATTTGTAAAAAGTTTCAGTTTCCTTTCGTAAAAATTAAAACTGGACAGAACAAACTTATAGGACCTTGTGATTACCCTGAAAGAGACATTTTTCTCTCTGAGGGGACGTAGCAAGGGTGCTTGTGATTACCCCAAAGGGACGTAGTGGTATGCAAATTCCATGATTACCCTGAGGGGCTGTAGCAAGTGACTCGGGATTACCCCAAAGAGACGTAGTGGAATCTAACTTCCATGATTACTCCGAGGGGACGTACCGAGCTTTTAAATATTTTTATAAAACACCTTTCAAAAACATTTCGCCATAATTGCACTTCCAAAACCCCAATTACAGTATGATTAGTAGCTTTGTAACGTTAGAGAAGGCAGTTTAATGCGTGGAAGTATTTCAACTTGATTACGAGTATCGATTCTGTTACAGTTCAAAGATCAAATCGTTTTTATCTTTGCCAACTTCTCAATGTCAGCAAGAGGGGGGAAATTAAATGGAAGGAATAATGGAGCCAATCTGATGTTTCTAGAAGTGCAAATGTGCAATACAATTGCTACAGGCAATGTCATATTTGTCTATCAACTAATCTCTTTGTCGGAGTCAGAAAATATACAGCTAAGCATGATTTTTATTTTTCACAAGCTTCTTAGTAGATATATTGCAGGCTAGTGGCCACGATTTAGTTCGTTTGTTTGTTTTATCGTAAAAAATTTGACTTTAAATATTTTAAAGTTGTGAACAGAAGCGAGAGGCCTCTGGCTTTGAAGCAACCTCTGATTTCGAATTTTTTGTACCATTAAGCTGAAATATCTTGCCCGATATACTCAAACAAGATCACAAACTCTAAGTGGAAGCTTTTTCTATAGCACAGTATTATAAAGACATCAAAAATCCCAGCTCATCCACAGCAGACATACAAACGGGGGAAATATTTTTCTTTTGTTAAGATTAATTAGACGGGGGTGTGGTGTCAATTTCTTAGAGAATCAAGCAGTGGCGGACACTCGGGAGAGAGAGGTATGGTCACCCAATGTTTTTGAAGAGTACAATGGTTTTTCGTTTGAAAACGATTGGATTAAAGAACGCTTTTCAACTGAAACAAAGCTTGCCGCCGATATTTGGCAAAGTGTCCACCATTGGAATCAAGGTTTGGTGTCTAATACATTTTGAGAGAACCCGTACGATTTTCGTCTCTTGCAGCAGTCTAATTTCAGCTCAAGTATGTTTTTCTGCTGGCAAATTGTTCTTGCTACGTTCCCATCCATTTCTGATCTTCATCAGTGTACCATGAACGCCGGGTAGCATCAACAACAGCTTCATCGTCAGCACAATAAAAGGCAACAGAAGCATCAGGAAAGTGTGATGTGGGATGCCAACTTTCCAAACTGTTGCAAATTTTGCAGGAGTGAATTTCTTGTACACGTAAAAGAGAATGTGCAGAAATCCAAACAGCATGCTCAGATATCCCAACTTTGATTGAACAAAATCCCATTCTCTCCAAGACAGCGATTGATTGACAGTCGGTAGTGACGTAATACCAAGGATAGCCAATAGGGCCGTTGACAATGTAGCAAATAGCAAGGACAACTCGGCATTCCATCGGTAACGGTAGTAAAGCTTTCTGTCTACTCCTGGGAGCTTTTCAGTTTTAGACATGCCGCTGTAATACTCCCCAGCAAGCAGGATACACGAAAGACAAGCGTGGATCCCAACAAAGAGCAAAGCAAACAAGCCAAGCTGTTTCCGTGCTTTCATCCAAACATCTAGCCATTTAGGAAAAGCGCTGTATTTAGAGCCTCTGATGAGCTGTACGAATGCTGCAATACATCCTGCAAGGAATACCACACCGAGCAACCACAACACCATCCAACCAGTTATCCTATTGGGATACTTCAAGAAAATTGAACTGACAAGCTCTTTAGGATCATGCGTCGCCAAATAGCGACCATGTAAGTAGACGATTTGAAAAATCAACATAGCCCATGTTATCAAAAAAGCGGTGCGCCATTCTGGAAATAGTTGCAGTGCTTGCTTCTCAAGGATTGAAGCAGCATGAAGACGCCCTCGTTCAACGGGTGTGAATCCCATTTCCTGTGCAAGTTGCATCACAGTCTTTCGTGAAGTCATATCATCACCACAGATGAAAACATTGCGACTTGCACCATAGATATCATTCTCCATTGACCAGGCTGATATTGTATTGAACGCCTTGACGACATGCGACGTCGGAAGCAAATCGGCCAGATGCTCGGCATGACAAGAATCAGACATCTTATCAGCATTGCTTACATCAACAACAATTTTGTCAGCAACAACATCAGAGAACTGCTGTGTGATATCGTCGTAGACTCTGGCTGGAATTGCCAGGACAAGGATGTCTGATTTAGCAGCAGCCTCTTTGTAGCTCATGAATTCGGCTTCGACTAGGCCATCTTGTCTGTGGCTATACACATCTCTCGTGCCGATGGCAAATCCAACTGCATTTGCTCTCAAGCGAGCGGCGATCGCTTTCCCATAGTTGCCGTATCCTAGAATACCAACAACACTCGTTCCCTCAATTTCCATCTTGCTAGCTTTTGCTGTTGGTATTATTGCTTCAAAGTCCATCTCTCTTAGTGCAACGTAAAGATCTTGTGGTTAGGACGGTACTTGTTTTTGTCTGTAATCGAAGAGTTTCCAGTCAAGCCTTTGTTTTCAGGCCTGTGGCTACACCTGGTGATCTGTTACCAAGGAGAAAGTGTTCCGGTTCTTTTTCCATACATCTTGCCAGTTGGGACAACTGTGAAAAAATTGTGGCGATACTTGTTTGACCGCCGGCAAGTATTTTTCAATAAATCCTTTTTTCCATGACCTGTGGTTTCACCTTTTATTCAGTGTCCAAATCTGCAGCCAAGGAGAAAATGTTCCGGGTCTGTTCATAACTGTGAAAAAGAATCCCTAGTTGCCCCAAAATGTCATATACACGTATTTTGATAAGAAACCCTTGATAATAAACTCAACTCTCAGATCACTAAAAAATTAAGAAACTTCAGTAATTGCACAAAATTACTTCAGAAACATTTTTGTACAGTCAAGGACATCTTAAACGTACCGGGTGGACCAAAAAGAAGTTCACATGTTTGAAAGTTCGTTGTGTGAAGAGCACTTGAGGTATTGGAATTAATCAAAGTTTGGCTGATAGCCGAAAGGCTGATGTATTTTTTGAGATGTTTTCCCATTTTTCTGAGCATTGTAAATATAGGTAAAATTGGATTTATGAAAATTCCTTTATACTTCAAATGCGTTAAAAAAGGAGACTAATCTCCTCATCATTAAGAGTAACATGCAAATACATTGAATTTGTCTGAAGACTTAAAAAGTGATGTTTGCAAAAGTATCAGATCATCTACGTCATTGCTTTTATAAAGATTTGATTCCTACTTCTTGAGGGGAATGATATGTGTTGAGCGAGGAGATTGTTTCTAATTTTGATCGAGGGTTTCAGGCCTCTTTTCACGCATTTAGAAGTTATATTTTTGTAAATTAAATTTTACCTGTATTTCCAATGCTAAAAAAATAACAACAACAAAAAAATACTTCAACCTTTCGGGCATCAACCAAACTTTGATCGATTCCAATATCTCAAGTATTCTCCGCATAACGAATTTTCAAACATGTCAAGTTCTTTTTGGTCCACCCGGTATTTTCACTGTATTTTCACATGTTTCTTGTATTTTATTACTCAGAAGGTACTTGTGTATAATCTACAAAATTGCACTGCTTCATAAAACGTTCTTGTAAAATGCTCAAGAGAGCACAGTATGTAAATATGATCATTTTGAGGAAACTCATAAGACACCTTTAAGAAACTTTGAGCACTCAAATTTGAGAAATGTATAGCAGTACTGGGTCAAAATCTTAGTTTCTTTTAAAAAAGATGTGTGTAGCAGTTTCAGGTAAACCTAGGCCGAAAATAGTTTATCTCGGACTCAGGCCTCCAAAAAAGTGATTACTTCCCGTGAGCAAAGCCCATTCTTGCCAAAATTTCCTGCAGCATATTTCATCAAAATTAAACATGTAAACATAACAGCTGACACTGAGAAAAAACTTTCGCCGCTTTTACAGAAGCTTTCAAAAGTTTGACAAGAAATTTTCTTGCAAAATGTAAGTTTTTCCATCTACTGGCTGTCACAGGAACACAAGAACATGAGAACACATGAATAAAGGAACACAGGAAATTTATTACTGCTTGTTGTGAGGTTATTCTGCCTTACAATGCTCCACTCCAAGTTCACCTCTTAACGTATTCTTGGTGGATTTAGTACAAGGAAAGTTTCTTGCAAAATAGAAATGTTCCCAGGAGTGGGCGGTCATGTCAACACAAGAAATTTTGTAACTTTATTATTAGGTTATTCTGCTTTACTGCAAAATTATAGCTCCTAATTCTTTACTTTATCCAGATTATTGCTTCAATAAAAATATCATGGACAGAAAAAAATTCCTGTCAGCAGTGCTCACGTGCTCACGTGCTCGGGCCCTTTTTGGACGTCTGATCTCAAAACATTTAACATTTCCCCTTCAATGGCTTTGGGCTAAAATTCCACATTACTCAAACTGCTTGCGCCTAAAAAGACCAATACAACTCAACAATTGCTTGTATTGAAAATCGGATACTTTACTTCATTGGCGAATCCCTGGAATCCCTTAGTGAAATCGTCTTCTCTGTTTACAGGCCATACGAAGGTTAAGATTAGGAATTCGCTGCAACTAAAGCAATCCACTCGATCAAATACATGAATTCTTTAAAGAAACTCGATATAAAAAAGCGAACTCTCAGATAATCAAAACTTAAGAAATTTGAGAACATACCTTTTATATCTTTCAACAGACACAATCGTACATTTATTGTGTCCGCAAATCTCAACGAGCCTACGTGCATTAAGGACATTCATGTTTTATGGGAAACTTGGCTCTGATTTTTGTAGTAGAGTTTCGCCGGGGGGTCACTTCCATATATACTGGTACGGGGTGTGCCATTTTTTGGTGTGCCTTTTTTCAGGCAGAAAGTAAATGTTAGGGTGTCATTTTTGGTAAGATCATAAGAAACCATACATTTTGGGGTATCATTTTTGGTATGATCATAAATTTTAGGGTATCATGTTCAAAAATAATTCTTTGGGGTGAACTTTTGGGATTTTTGACCCATAATATTAAATTTTAGGGTATGCATTTTGCATATCCTGTAAATTTTGGGGTATGATTTTTGGAAAATCTATAAATTTTAGGGTGTGATTTCACATGTCAAAATGGCACACCCCCGTCATCTCCCTATTGAAGTTACGCCCCCGGGAGAGTTTCTTAACGGAAGACCCAATTCTTAAAGTAAAATTTTCTTCTAGAGTTTCTTACTTATTCATAAAATTGAATTTCATATTTTGTCAAAAGTAACCAAGGACCGCTTTTTGAACCAAGAATTACAATAAAGAACCAAATCATGAACTAACATGATACTTTTTTAGTATTATTTGGGTTGGTGATACACTGTTTGAAAATACTTTGAAACTTATAACTAAAATGGAAAAGTTTCATTACTTCGAATTGATCTCTGATCGTTTCTAGTAGAGTTTAATTTTCTGGATGAGGCTAATACAGTTTCTTATAAGCGGTTTCTTATAAAAAAAATGAGTTTAGAGACTTTGTGCATTCCAAAAATGGATTTACTTTTTCGTACGACTTCTAACAGTACAAGGAAAAGAAAACTAAGTTTTTATACCCAAAATGTTTACGGCACCTGCGCATAAGACAATAGGATGATTCATCGTGTTGCGAGTTTCCTTTCTAAAAACTCGGTCAATTACATTGTTGTTAGAAATTGCAATGGTGTCTCTTTAAGCGACATTCTTTGATTTTTGCAGAACAACCGGGAAGAAAAAACAACGAGAAGAAAATAAAATGTAGACTCACCCATGCTTGGGTCCAGGCAAAATATGTACATTTGGGACACAATCTAGTCTATTCCGCAGTAATATAAAAGCAGCACTTTGAGGTAATAACATCAGAAGACCATATAAAGCTTTCAACAAGTAATAATTTCTATCTGTGTCGAGCAGTTGAAGACGTAAATCTAGAAAGAAACGAGGAAGATTTAGAGACTGGAAAATGTAACGGCTCTGCTGTTGTTAAAGTAAGTGAACGGAGATATAGCACTCTCCGTCGCAGAGGCTGTTGTTTGCAAACGAGCAGAACGTGAAGCTCCGAAGGAGCAAAGAGCGCGGGCGCGGATCATTTCATCCGTCCTCCGGTAATAATACAGCCTCTGCGAAGGAAAGTGGAGATATAGCGATCTAGTCTAAACATAGCACAAAAGAACGGCACGCGCCACTTATGTTCCTATTGTTTTCATTGATCGAGAACATCAAATACAATAGGTTCTATTTACATGGACCCAGTCCCCCTAGCTAAGTTGCCTTTTAACCCCGTTGATTTACTTTAAGGATATTGTTCGGCCGAGTGCAAAGCAATCGAAATCCCCAAACAAATGAGCCGTAGTAAATGCAAAACTCTAGAACATGCGAAATCTTCCGGCTTGGAACTTTTATCCCCACACGAATGTTTCCAATTTCTAGATGGGGGGCTCTCGCTCTCTCTCTCTTGATTAGTTTATCTACCACACAGTAAGGAGCATTGCTTGAAACGTTATCGCATTTCTCAAAAGCTGAAGGCACACACACAGTGTCAGTCAGGAGGACCAGAGGGTGTGGTCTTTTCATCGATGTTTCAAGTGACAATGACCTTTTGGAAACATTAGCGAAGAACAACATACTGTCGTCCAAACAGTAGATTCGCCTCCAAATATTCCACAAAGTGTCCGCCTGTGTTTACACCGAGGGGCACATCACTCCCTAGAAATTTCATGCATATTCTATGGAAATCCTTTTGCTTTCTTGAGAAATCCCCGAAATCTTCAAGAAATCCTTTTGCCTCACAGCAGTATCGTACTCTTATTGATGTAGTGATACACCCTCGTTTTACAAATGAGCTCTGAACAGTCCCCTTGCTGACAAGAGGCATCAATTAACTACACATTATCGAAGAGAGGGGTGGGGATGAGGCCTTCAGTGAAGCAAAAATTGACATAAACAGCTATATATACTCACATGTGAAGATGGGAGACTCTAACAGCTGTACTAGTGTGTCTATTTGCGTCAAGAACTCCGCATTTACTTCTAAATTTCCACTGCAGATTTGTCGAGGAAAATATATAATATAGAGCTGACATAGAATATATAATATAGGGAATCTGAAAAGTCACACAAAAAAACTAATTCAAGGTCTTGAGGACAGGGTTATGTTATCAAGGAGCCCGTTCATTTTATCGTTATTTTTCATTATTTAATCAAACATCGAAAATCTTTTTGGTAGACCCCGGATATCGTATTGTTTGAATATCGTATTGTTTCCCTTTTGAATATCGTATTGTTAAACATCGATATCGTATTGTTTGAATCAGTTTGAATCATAAGACATTTTGTTGACGTCTGTTTTTTCGGCATGGTTGGTGCTCGCTTGGATATCGTATTGTGAACTAACAATTGTTGAACTGAGAAGCTGGGTTAATGAACTGCATGCGGAAAGGATGCTGCTTTTTGCAGTTGAGTTTCATACTTTCCTAGTTTTGCGAAATTCTAGTTTCGAAATCAAGAAAATAAACGAATTAGGAATTTTTGCGAAGTCAGTGAAAATAATAAAATATAAGAAATCGACAAAAAAAATTAGAAAGAGAGCACATATTTACACTCAAAGCACAGAGCACATTCATATGCCCAAAAGCTAAAAAGGATACAATTTAAGCAGCAAATCGCAAGCATGTTTGTAAGTTTGAGCCAAAAGACACAGAGAGACAGTTGCTACAGGATTGTGACACCAGCAGCGGTACAAACATGAAAATAGCTTGCAACTTTCCTGAAGATAAACAAAAGTTAGCAATCAATACCACAGAAGTCTAAAGTACACCACTTTAATTAAGCGGCCTTGTTTTGGAAATTTTTCGAAATTTCTGTCTATTTTTCGCATGAAAATTTTGAACCCGGATTCGGATTTAGCACCCAAACTTTAGTCTAGTTACGGGTTTTCAAACTGCTAGTGCTTGTGATGCTCATTTTATGATGATGTCAAGTTTAAAACTTTACAATTGTTTGGGGTGAAACTTTACACCCGAGTCAGTTTTCACGGTCAAATCCCTCAAGATGTTGAAACTTTACATCGCCATAAAATCGACATTAAGACCACTAGCACTATGAAAACTTGAAGTCAGACTAAACTTCGGGTGCTAAATCTGACTCCGGGCTAGGGGTGTATACTACCGAGTTAGTAGAAAAATATAACAGCTATTTGAAAAATGATAGAGGGAGGATTTTAGGTCGATTGAAATACTTAAATAACAATCAAAACAAGACCGGGTTAACTTAAATCTATCTGCTTTGCAATTTGCAATAGTTCCACGGTATTTGGTTCTCTTACAGAAAAGATGTGGCAAAAATGTTGGAGTGGCAAAGCTCATGAAATTGAGTCAAAAAACCTTGTAGTAAATTTAAAGAAAGTAATTTTTAATACATCTTAAGAAAATAACAAAGCATCTGCTACCTTTTATCGAATGACATACAAATATGTTTGAAAACGATTTTCTCTTCCCAAATTATAGACATCCAGAAGAAGAATCCCTTATTCAATGTGAAAATGAAGTCTTTTTAAACGTCAGTGTTGAATGTTTTCAATGGCTTTCGTTGATTAAGAATGATACAAAAACAGATACTTGAATGGCAAACTGCAAAAATTTCACTGTGGTTTTTCTAGGCGAAATTTTGGACTGTTTCCGAAAAAACGGACTGTTTCCCTATAATTCAACAAAAGGGAAATGGAAATGTCCGTTTCCTTTAAATTTCCATGCAGAAACTATAGGAAAATGTTGGCAATTTTTGCTGTATAGTGTAGTTCTGAATTAGACAAAAAAAATGACCGGTACCAATGTCTAGATCTTTACCCCTGCTCTCAATATATACTCATGCCATCCAGGCATCAGGGAATCCTACTATTTACATTTGCGGCTTGTCAAATCGGCAGTATAAATTTCTTTGTTTGCAGTCACTAACAATTTTGCACTGGCGTATCAATTAGAAGCAACATATGCTATTTTTACAACTATGCCCTTGTTCTGTAACCTACCTCGTTAGCCAAATCTTTCAGTTTTTGTCGAAGCTCAAACAATTCACTAGACGTTAACAAAATCATATTCAAGTTGTTGACCATTAGTGACGCAAACTGAAGATCCTCTTCTTGTCGTAAAATTTCTGACAATGCGCAGTAAATATCTTTAGCATTTAGCAGCAAACATAGATGTCTAGGAAGAAAGAAATTTATTAGCGAATCACTGTACTGTTTCAGGGGTAAAGCATCTCTCAAACAAACGGTTATTGGAATAAGACAACAAATAATCTTTCATTCATTTCATTTTTAATTCTTTAACTACGGTCAAAGACTGCTTTTCAGGGGGCCGTGCAAAAATCTTACAAATTAAAGTTTTATAAATAAAAAGTAAAATCCTACTCTAATTACAATACTATCGTATCGTATCGTATCGTATCGTATCGTATCGTATCGTATCGTATCGTATCGTATCGTATCGTATCGTATCGTATCTCGCAGATACTATCGTATGAGACACAGATAACAGAACATGCCATTTGACCGAAAATATTACGAAGTGACATTTTATATCCATACGTCTTCGCATACAAGGCCACGTGGTTGTAAGACTCTTATCAATGTTTACTGGAGACTATTTAGCGAGAAATAATGACAATCAGTATCTAAAATGCATCATCAAGTATTTTGCAACTTTTTTAAAGATGGCTGCCATATAAAGGAATTGACTTCATATTCGGATATTAGCCATATGGCAGATTTCCATATATTTGCGTCAGTACGGTAAAGTATTAACCCGCACAAAAGAACCGGAAATTAATGTTCATGGCAAGAAAATGGTTCTTAAGCCCAGTTTCCAGTCAGTGGAATTTTCCGAGCGGACGGAAAGTCTTTTGTTTACGGCAGAAATGTTCGCTTCGCAATTGAATAGAAATTTAAGGTTGAATGACTTTTGATTGTTTAAAAGTCCGCCCGCTCGGAAAATTCCAATGACTGGAAATCAGCCTTTACGGACAATCTACCGGGTGTCCCAGAAAAAAGGTAACAGATTTGATCAGGGGTAGCGATAAGAATTTAGCTTGAATCAATCGGAAAGAATTTTTAAACTAATCCCCATTAGTTAACTTGAAGATAGCTGCCTTGTTTGTTGATATTGGTGCTTTGAGAGTTGACATATTAATCTTGAAACTTCAAATTTGCCTGCACCTCCAAACCAGAGCTTTTGGGTTTTGGCCTAACAGCTGCGTTGTGGAATCTCCTGAATCATCGCGAAGTACGAACAAGAAACCTCGTGCTTAGGACAACATTTGAATGCAAAGCCAAAACTGAACTTGACAATCGGATCATTCATTTAGTCCCTAAGAGACATCTTTCTTATTCCTACCAAAAGCTTAAATTGCATCTGTCTAATAATAGTTGCTCACCAGCGAAATAATTCCTTTGGGCGTGAATACATCAATTACATCTTGCAATCTTCATTGCTTGAATTAAATACATTTTGTAGCATCTCTCGTGGAAATATTACGAACAAGCAATCGTATATACCCAAGGGAACAAATGTCCAATAATAAGATCCTTAAAAATGTTTTTCTCGTGCTTGGATTGTTATTTTTGTAAGTGCTTTTTGAATGAAGAAAGATATTCCTTGGTGACTATATTCATTGATATATTCGTCAATTTCCAGTTTTGAAATTTCTATTCAAATGAGTGCCTAAGTGCGAGGTCCTTGTTCAGCACAACTACGCTATGTCTATGGTTAAGGAGATTCCCCTAAACAGCGCGTTTGCAGCTTAGGCCAAAACCCAAAAGCTCTGGTTTGGAGGTTAAGGCAAATTTGAAGCTTCAAGATTAATATTTCAACTTTCAAAGCACCAATATCAACAAACAAGGTATCTATCTTCAAGTTAACTATTGAGGATTAGTTTGAAAATTATTTCCGATTTATTCAAGCTAAATTCTTATCGCTAAACCTGATCAAATCTGTTACCTTTTTTCTGGGACACCCGGTATATTTCAGTCAAATATCAAAATAGATGAAGTGAACCTCTTTATTTTACTTCCCTAGCATCTTTCTGCTGTGGTAATAAATTTCTTGTACATTCAGAGCAAATAGTTTGGGTTCCCAGGACAAACAAATAAATGTCTGACTGTTGGTTCTTAAATGTGTGTTGAAATGTTCTTATAAGCAGCTTCCAGCAGAGTTTTCAAATGTGTTAATGGAGATTTCAAAATTAGATACATCTACAGATACACATGTGCTGTAATTAAAAAGTAAGAAGTTTTTAGTTGAAGATTTAAGCATTGAAATGACGTTGATGCATCTCCAAGCGGTGGCTGAATAGCAGCCGATATACAGCAGCATATGTGATTTTAGCAATTTGTAAACGTCCAAACATTTCTGACTCACCCGCTTGAAGAAGAACTTTACAGAATTCTGCTTGCGTCACCGAGCGCACATTTTGTAACTTTAGTATCTGTTGCTTTTTATTGACACGCCAGTACAAAGCGAATAGCGATCGTGATTCAATGGGCAAATATCGGGGAAAACACGTGATTTCTTTCTTAATATGAACAAGTTACACTACGAATACAAATAAAGGAAGCTGCAAAAGATGCCCTGAAGCCTGGATGGCTAATTCACTCATTTTGCAGTTGAAAAGGAGGCATCTTTTGTGGCTTCCATTATATATATTTATGGCTAGTCTTGTCGGCCGTAGAAATACCTTTTTGCAAGCACTAATGGCGTGATAACGAAATCAACGGATCATATTAGACTTATTACCAGAGTCACTCGTTTCCCTACGTCCCTTGATTTGAATGACATCACTTTGGTCAACAGAGACTTATAACATCACACCAAAAAATTTGGTCCTGCCCACGCTGCGATATTTTCAATATCTAGCAAGATCTTGCAGCGCCACTTTAGAAGGAAAATGAACTTTCTTCTTCGTATTAATGATAAGTTGTGTTGATTAACTGTTTGCGTAGCATGATTTTTGTTGCATTTCATTTGCTGTGAGTTGATAGTTGAAAACAGGACTAAAACAGCGATTCTATTGATGCATGCAACAAATAGGGTCAGATTCTTCACTGTTTGATTAATACTTCCTGTTGAGCAAGGTTTACAGCAAGGAAACAAGGGACCCAGGTAATCAGTTTAAAGTTATACCTGATGATAAAGGAACCTCTGTCGTCCAGTAGTTTGCGATCAGTGCTAAACATGCTCAGTAAGTTGATCATGAACTTCGTGAAATAAGTGTTCAACAATTTCTCATGTGGAGATGGAGGGTTTTCACAAGCATCGCTTGCTACTGATGTATCATGTCTTGGCGCACCAGCTGTAGATGCTGAAATATCTGACAGTACTTCCAAATCCAGCAGAACAACCTGCAACAAAAGGCAACTCCTTTACAACCAAATAGCAATAGTTCCAAAATATCATTCAAGCATCTACGACAAAGTAAATGTATCAAATATCGAATAATATTCCCCTGTTCTCTAAAAATTTAGAAAAACTTCAGACAGCAATTTTCAATGTATAGTTTCTCTTCCGCAATGACCTACTCTCATTCAAATTCACTTAGTAGTGGTCTTCTGTTCAAAATTGGTCATGTCTTGTAGATTCTCATGTTGACCTATTCTTATTTCGTACGATTCGTGAACAGTTCTGTGCAGTTCTCTCGTGTTCACAAGCGTCTGATTAAGTGATTGAATGTGAAAATATCTTCAAATCGTAAAATCATAGTCATGGTAAAACTTGACACATGGCACTAAATTCAGTCCCCGAGAGAAAACAAACGTTCATCCACAAAATGTCCCACAATTGCAACTCTCAAACGGCCTTGTACATGAGCACGTCGTTTTGGCACAGAAAATATGGACTGAAAAAAAGGCGATAAATTCCAGTCCATATCTGAAAGGTTAAACAACAGGGCGACTCTATTTCGATCCGAACGTCACCCTTAGTTGCTTGTATGATATCTCATAATCTTAGTTTGCCTTTGAAAATAGTAGTGTGCACGTTTTGTGGCTTAATAACCTAAGACGTAGTCCTGCAAAGAGAGTAAAAGACAGTTCTACAAATGCTACAGTATTTCATTGCTTACCTCGTCAGACGGGTCTGATAACGTCTTTAGCAGCGCAGGGAATAACATCTCTATGTGTTTGAATAACTGAAAATAACGTTTTCGAATTAGATTCTGCATACGGCGAAGAAGAAGTATCTACCAACAGTACTATATTCTCACATACCTTCTACTCTCCTTACCAAATATTTTTGATATGGGGAGCGCGAAGGTGACTTTGCTGTTGTTGTAAGGAGAGTGTTTTCAAGGAGGAGGGTGGGTCGATTTCGAGTTCACCAATGTTGGTTGTTTCTTGCAGAAGGAGAAGACTAAAGCCAGTTTCCAGTCAGTGGAATTTGCCGAGCGTGCGGAATTTCTTTTGTTTAGGATAGAAAATGTCGCTTTGCAATTGAATAGAAATTTAAGGTTGAGTGACTTTTGATTGTGTACAATTCCGCCCACTCAGAAAATTCCACTAACTGGAAATCAGCCTTAAACCTCAAGCAAAGGTTTACATATGCCCCTTGAACCGTAGGGGCCAGGCACTGGTCCCAAGATATGCTTTTGGCATAATCTAGACCCGTGGGCTTGAATATTTGACATTCTGAGCACCCGGTCCTGTGACAATAGTGCGTGCTATTAAGATAATCAGTATTGAGTACTTAAAATTTCAAAATTCCTCGCCAATTTTTCATCCTGGCTCGTTATTATGAAGAAAATCAAGTATAAGATATCAAGTTGATGTTGCACTCTACTAAATTTTACATTTCATTTTCAATCTAAAAATTGCTGTTATCCCGCTTCAAAATTTTCAGTCTGGCCAATTTCTTTAAATCTCGAGCCAAAGTGACTGGACTCTGTCTTTACTAAATTGGAACTTACTGTCTCAGAAACACACTTTACCATAACTTCTAGAATAAACCTGATTGGTACTTCATGTCTAATCGGTAAAAACTACCGTAAGAATGCAATTTGCATTTGCATTGTTGTTTTATGATTGCTTTATCTTTATCAAAACTTCAACTACTGATCAAGGCTCTAACTGCATAATCCAGTGGTCCTAATGGCTGCTCCTAAAATTTGCACTTTAGCGGACCAGCTTTCAATATCGACAAGTTAGGTGTCATGGGGTAAGGGTTAGGGTTTGGAAAAGAGGCTTTGAGAGTAAGTTAGGGTTAGTTAGGGTAAGTTAGTGTTAGTTAGTGTATGGTAGGGTTTAGTTAGGGTTAGTAGGGTATTTGGTCAAATACCTTCCCAAGAGATATCATCATCATCATCATCAACTATTTATTTTACATAGGCTGAATAAATGGTAGCTGAATTAAAGCTAATTAAGGCCTACTAAACTAAAATGTTTAGTAACACTTAAAAAAAAAATCATAAAAATATGATTATAGAACTGATCATTAAATTTTCTTCAAACGCATTTGTATCAAAGACCAAATAAATCTTAAACATATTGCAAAGTATTCAAATGGCTTTGAATTTGCGGGAATTTGTGCTTTTACAAGCTACCTGGTTTTGAATTTTGAAGCACACTACTAAGTCACAAGAAATATTATCAAATTGAATTTGTATCCTACAGTACCACTTAAATTAGTTGCCTATGACCTTGACAAAGTTCTTATATCATGTAAGACTCGAAACTTCATATAAAATCGCAAGAAATAGCTTTTTGGTTAAAAATTCGATATTCTGTAAAATACTATTGCTCAAAATTTGGGTTTTCGTCCCATTATTTTTTCGTCTCTACCCCGAAAGAATGAAACAACTATCATCATCCATTAAAATTATATGATTTTTGACACAAATACACACAAAGAAAATTCAAAGATCGGTGACATAATCAAATGTTGATAATTTTTTAAAAAATTCTTTATTGGGTCAAGCGGTAGACACAGTTCCAAGTATATAATTAAATGGTCCTAATGGCTCGGGCAAAGACTTGTCAATTTTGGGGCCACGCGGCGCGGGCGTGCTTCAGGAGCGGATTCGGTCATTGTGGTTTTGAGGCGTGCTTCTAAAATAAACAAAGCAGCAACCCCCCCCCCCCTAGTATATCTATTTTGTGTGTTTTAGTTGTTTCTGTAGTTAAATTCTCTCTCGCATTTGATGTTAGGTGATATTTACGAGAACTGCAAAATTATCTCCAACATGGGTTCGGGAAAGTGCGGATGCTGTGCGGATGGGCGGCTTCTGCCCTTTGGTTTTGGTGTGCTGCCCGGTTGGGGTCGCGCATCGGGCTGGGAGCAGTGGCTGTCTGTCTGCGCAAAGGAGGCTCTTCTGCTTATTGCCTTGCACTTGCGTTTTTCCAAAACTTTCTAGTTGTTTTCTGGTTGTCACCTGACGTCTACTGTGAGACAGACACTAGTTTGTTTTCTTTGTAGTTTTGAATATTGATATTTTTGAATTGTAAGTGCCTTTCATGGTGGGAACTCCGATGACCTAGTGTCTACTCCCACCATGATAGGCACAGTAAATGTACTCTTTGAGTTTGTTTATTTTAGCCGATTAAAAAAAAAGACTTGTCAATTAATTCTATAACAAACCTTATTTGGTACTTTCATATGCAGTTGAAGAACCCATCGTAACACTGCTATACGTGTTTGTATAGCTTTATTTGATAGCTGCTTCGTCAAAACTTCGACAACTGGACCAAGTTCCAACTGAACGCTTGATTTTCGAGGATTGTCCTTTTTCGTGATTTCGTTGTCATCTTCTGTCGTAATTAAACGCATTAGACTTTGGTTGACAGCTTTTGCAACCTCACGAATATCTATAGCAAGTTAAGGTCTAATGACGATAACTAAGAAGTGAAATATTGCAGAGGATTGTTTGAGAAGAACCTTCAAAACAATAGTAGAAATACTCTAAAAAAAATGACCACTCTTCCTTTTCTCATACATCGCTGTTACAACGTTTCACCTCTATTGGCTGAGTCCATAGAAAACTATCAGATCCAAAGTAAAGGAGATAGCAAGGTGCCGACATAAATTTTAGCGTTGTTTAAGGAAAAGGACCCAATCACAGCTTTCTTTCATTTCTTTTAAACCGAGGCTGTTTTGAAGGAAGCTTCTAGCCCAATGTGACCAGGTGTTGTTGCCTCGCTATATTGCCGTATTTTCAGACCACAAAAGTACATTTCAAGAAAGTGAAACAATTCACACTGTAACGGAAAGAGCTCTAGTGTGATGGCAGCAATTGACATAAAATCTATTTATTCTTTGAAATAAAGTCAATTTAAATTTCCTGGAGGTAAAAGACTAAATTAAGCTTCAACAGAATTTTCGACCACGCCCTCAGTTCGAATGTTGTCTGACAATTAATATTGCTTTTATCCCATTTTCTGCCAGATAAATGTTGTCTATTGACGGACTTTATGTTGAGGTATACGAACTCTTGGAATAAGTACCATGGGTCCAGTTGTTCAAACCGCGATTAACGCTAATCTTGGACTAAAAATGCATAACTTTTAGTCGTATGCATAGTCGTAATCCGGTGTTAGTCTAATGCCAGTTTTTGAACAACCGGCCCCAGGTTAGTCAAAAAACCCTCCCCAGTTGGCCCTAGTTCCCGGAATACATGTTTTATCTGATTTTATCTTTCTTGCTCCATAAATCAGCAACTACATGTCAAATGTACTCAAACTCCAAGTTTGTGTCTCTTCGATTGAAAAATCTGATAAACGGGAAAATTGGATACATAGCTCCTTCATAGAGGCTGTGCAAATGGCAAATAACTTTCTTGGGGCACCCTGTATAAACATTTACCTTGCTGAAATGCGTCCCTCCGTCTCAGACATATCGGGGATTTCTTGGAGAAGGTCTTACTAAGAATATACGTATTGCATCTACTTGAAAGCAGGCCCGTTGAAAGGCTGAGCAGGAGGAAGAGAAGCTCCAAAAAAGAACTTCAGAGAAGCCCCTAAAAAGTTACGATACATTGAAAAGGATCCTAAAGATGGGGGCTTCCCTTTTTTCTGAGAGTCTAAGTGATTTGAGCGAACAAAGTTTTCTCGAAAGGGTCATTTTTTCAGCTCATTTCAGTATTTCAAGCGGCCCTAGATTTGTTCTGTTACCCAGGACCCAAAAAGTTTCTCAGTAGGCCGGTTTGAAAGAGTTCTATTAAAAAGGACACTAAAGTTTCTCCATGGTCAATGAAAAAGGCTACGATATACTAATATATACTATTGTATATACTGGTTATACTAATCTTGCAAACAAGGTTCTAATGAATCTTCATTCTAAGGTAATGAAAACCTTTCTGGTGACCTTAATAAAGCTATACTTCTGTTAACTCTACGTTGCATCCATAAAAAAGGTCGGTTTAAAAATCGCCAATCTCAAACATCTCAAACATCTCAAACATCTCATCTCAAACATCTCAAACAGTGTTTTAGCCACAAAACCATCACGTACGTTTTAGTAACGGTTCTCCTTGTTCATAGTAGTTGGTAGTAGTTATGTGTAGCTTTATTAATCTACTTTTATTAGTTCCTCATATAATGGCTACAGAGTAGACATACTTTTTGCTCCCTGTATCGTTCTTGTTGTATCGTCCAGTAGTTTGTAGGTAGTGTAATTAGTACTATGTTTTTGTAACTTTTTAATGAAATATGAAAAAGGCTACCCTTTTATGAGTTGGAAAGGATACGTTGTTTGCTTTGATCGTATGATACGCAAGGAAGAATAGCAGTTAAGATGTTAGCACTGAATGACAACATCGTCCTTCCAGAAAGTGCGACAAATTCGCGAATCCATGTGATTGCAGTAAATTGTATAACCTCATCTGAAAAGATAGACCAAGAAAACATAACACTGATAAATTAATATAATAGTGTATATCCTAGAATATTGTGTCATTTGATAAAAAGAATAATATGAAAATAAATGAAATAAAAACATTATGAGTGATAAAGAATTGTATAAACTCCTTTGAATATGAATACAGGTTTTGCCACTAATAGTGCACGTGATAATGATTTTAGGACAATATTTATAATGTTTAAAAGTTATAAAGAATTTGGTAGCAAAAATAGTTCAAGGTGAAACGTTTCACGCCATTCATTATTTACCATCAAATCCCTTGCAAAGTTTCAAACTTTTCATCGTCATAGAATCAACATCAAGAACACTAAGAATTTTAAAACTTATATGTTCGTATTTCATTTCGTATTTTTCGTATTTCTTTCAAGGAAGGTTGCATTTCAGCAGAAGAGGTTTTTCAAGGGACCCTCCAATAAAAACTTAATTACAATATACGATAAGTAATTATAACTTAATAAAATAAAACAAAAACAGTATTTTTAAAAACATATTTACAATAATTATGCATTATTTACAATAGAAAGAAAAATTTCAACCCTTAGTAGATTTTTTAAAACAAATTAGGGAGGATGCCTTCTAGATTCAGCTGGAAGGCATTTCCACAGTATCTAGACTAAATTTTGAGCAATAAATCCAAATCTAGGCTCTAAAAATTTCATACGAAGAATGCGAAGAAATTTCGAAAAGGCTTTCAATTCAAGTTATGTATTTGTAAAGGGGGTGGGGGGGGGGGACCGACGATTTGAAATTTGATCAAATACAAGGGTCCGGAACCAAATTTCATCAAACTTCCGAACTGCTAGTGCTAGATCACTTAAAGTAAAAGCCATAACTAAACCAAAAATGTTCTGAAGTTTTCTAACAATATACAGTGTGTTTAAAAAACGCAACCCACCTTTCTTTGAGATTCTTCAGAAAATAATTACAATTGAATTAATTTGACGCATACCATCTGAAAGCGCACGATCTCTTCTTTCCAAAAATATCCAGCTGGGACACATTAATTGAATTATTTATCATTTAATTGACATTTTTATAAATATGGTCTATTTTAGGTGCAGGAAAGTGGTAGGACATTTACAATGGCGAAAATCCATCGTTGCGAGAGCTTCCGTTATCAGTTTTTAATAAATGAATCTCATGGGAGTAAATTGTATGTTTCCTACCTAGAGGCATCACTTCAAGTGCTTCTAGGCCTGAAGCGTTTCCACAAAATCTGTTTTGTAACTTTTACGATAAAAAAGGTCTTGATTTTGCTCTTACAGCATGCTGCGGGTCTAAAATATGACATACTTAATAAAATATCAAGTAAATGATAAATAATTCCGTCATTGTATCCAAGCTGCATATCATTCGAAAGAAGAAAGATCGTGCTTTCGGACGGTATACATTACATTTATTCAAATCTTATTATTTTTTTAAAATTGTCAATTATAGTTGGGTTGCGCTTTTTCTGAAACACCTGTATAGTTATATCGGAGAAATTTAGCTGGGGTTAATAGGTCAGTTGATGGAATACTTGGAGAAAATACGAGGAAGGTAGTGAGCTCAAATCTCCCAAGAGTTCCTTTAATTTTTTACAAATTATGAATTTGCAGAATTTTCAAATCGCCATCAAAATAATCACGAATCAAGAAAATAAATTTCTTATACCAACCTTCAGATTGAGAATGTAGCACAAGAATATTGACCATATTTGCAAAATTTACGTTTGAATGATTCTTTTTTATATCTTTCAAGAATTCTCCAAGTATAAATTCACACCTGTTGGTTTATAAAGGATCATTTTCATCTCAATACTACATCATTTAAAAAGGCACACACCATCGGGTGAGTTAAAAATGTATCCAATGCTTAAAAGATCCTACAGAATAAGCTATGCAACCAACATGTAAAAGGTTAAATCCATAACCTTACTGAGGCTTCACTTTATTTCCTAGATTTTCTCGTCATTTTACGCGCACTATTTCCCGCTGAAATCACGAAATAAGAAAATCTCTCAATGTGCCCAAAATACAGCCAAAAAGGGCTGTTCACTATCACTTAGATTTTGCCTTTTTGATGCCCGGCATTGATGGGAGAGCATAATTACATTAAACAGTTTCCGTATCATTAGAAAGCCATGCCTGCATTAAGAAAAAACATTATTTTGCCATATTAATAGTTGAAAAGTGGACTAAATTGTCCCACCCTATTTTAGTATTACCCAAAGCCCTTGGAAGCTAGCTTTCGGGAATTCTTCATTTGAAATTAAAATTTAGATTAAAAGTTTATTTTAAATTATGAATATAAATTTTCAAACTTACTCAGTCAGGCAACGGAGTTGTTATTTTTCAAATTGGTGTTATAGTTTTTATACCGGGTGAGTCAGAAAAAACAATCCCCGTTTGAAAGGCCACTGCTCCCTGGATATCGAGGCAATAATATTGGTAAATATATTGTTTAATAGTGGACATGTTCAAATAAATTCTAAATTTTACCAGACTGAAATCGGCTACTCCCTTCTGAATTAGGGGGGATTTTCTCAAGAAAGCCCCTCCAAGAAACCTTCAAAAACGGCATAAAATCACGACCAAATTTTCGTCATATTTCTGCCTAAATAGCAATGACTTGTACATGCTTTAGCACGTTTTATCCCTTTGGGAGTATGAAAGTGCCATCCCTGGGAACATAGCAACAATATTCTCGGAGATTTTATCCTCCCAAGAGGATAACACGTGCTAAAGCATATGTGCAAGTGTGCAAGTCATTGCTGTAAGGCAGAAATATTTGGAAAATGTGCTCCTGATTTTAGGCCTGTTTTGAAGGTTTCTTGAAGGGGCTTTCTCCAGAAAATCGCTCACAATTTTAAAACGGAGAGGCCGATTTCAGTCAGGTAAATTTTAAATTATATTTGTACATGTCAACCATTAAATAATGTATTTGTCAATATTATCGTTTTGATATCCAGGGAGCAGTGGCCTTTCAAACGGGGATTGTTTTTTCTGACTCACCCGGTAGTATGATTTTCAAAAAGTGGGTACAGTTTTTTGACTCACCCAGTACATTTGTTAGCTGCTCCTTGGCATTTAAAAAAAAACAGCCAGTGTTCACGAAGCAGATCACGGATGATCTAAGTGCAAGTAGCCAGCCAGTGTTCATGAAGCAGATCACGGATGATCTACGTGCAAGTAGCTTTGCAACCATAAGTAAATCAAAACGTTCCCTCCTTTGCCTTTCTGCTATAAAAAACTGGCTTTGTTTTGCAAGTAGATGGTAGTACAAACAGTCAATATTCCTTCTAATTGAGGTTTCAAGATCTATCATATTCGATGGATCACGGCAAGGTTTGATAGCTTCGGAGATGTTTACTGGAATGAAATGGAGCAAGCTGTTTTCCTAATTTTATCAAGCATTATCGCAACCTTTCTAATTGCAGCAAGGTTTCAGCTTATTGAATAGTATAGAGTATAGCATACTCACATTTTTCTGATTTCCCCATTGTTATCACGAAATATACTAAAAAGACCATCAAGAAATTCTGGGAGATGTGCCAACAAATCGAGCTCAGGTACCGCGTCCAGCGCAGATAGCTACAACAAAACAGAAAACAAGGATCAAAATTGGCCGTCGTAATAACCTTAAACACATAAATATATTCGGCTGTATGCCTTTATCCAGGACGGGAGCAATACATCTTTTTCCCTAAATAATTTTAAACGTTACGTTTCAAACTCTAGAGTTAAAGAGCTAAAGGGAATCGCCACGGATAAACTGCGCAAACGTTATATCTATATCTATTTTGTATCAAGTCTACAGTAAAGGTCCAGTCGGATGGATTTTTGAAGGCAAGGTTCCAGTCAGATAGTAATTTCATTATACTTATTAATTCTAGTTTTCAACTAGTTTATCTTATCAGTGCCGATTCCTTTTAACTTTCTTTTGTTAATTGGTTCGCAATAATTTTGTTTTTATATTATAACTTTATTTTATCATTGTAATTTTGCAGTCAATTTTTAACAAATGATGGGCGTGATTGCTGAAATGTAGCTAGTCGCAAAAATACAACGATGTTTCACTAAGTGGCCCACTCAGCATATTCCTTTTCACTTCAAAATGTATGTGTGCAAGGCATTATGTTTTTAAACAATAAAAATGCAAATCTGTAACAGTTAAAATGTATGAACAAATATTAGCGTCCACAATTTTTTGTGTTTAATGTATATTTGATATGTATGATATGATTATACAGATAGGTGACACATTTTGCATCAGAAATTGTCTTGGTGCAATAGAAATAAAAGCGATAAAAACTTACCCATGAGACTAAGAATTGCTTAGCATGTGGATTCGTTGTGTAAATTCTTTCCCTCAAAAGTGGCATGAAAGAAACTAAGTCAAATTCCTGGCTTTCAGTGACGACATCCTGTAAGAGACACACAAGGTAAATTAAATTTATTTTCATTCCCTTTAAAAAGATTTACATAACCAATTTAAAATTCACAGGAGGACACTGCAGAGGCTTTTCAGTGCTACAAAGGGTGTTCAGTACTTCGAGAGGATACAATCAATATTGGAACGCATAGGGCTCAAATCTTTAAAAGGGTGTAAAATTATTTTACATTTTTCTTCGAGTTAAATGGCTTGAAAGGAACTTAGGGTATTTTGCTGTAAATCTGCCGTGGACATTTTTTGATACCTTGATTATTTTCAAAATGGCGGAATTTAATATATTTGAGGCTGTGACGTCATCAAATTTCTAAATCCTAAACCAGAAGAGCGATAGATTTCTGCTTGCCGCCATATTGTACAGGGTGTCCCAAAAAAGTTGTGCCCCATTGGTGTGGTTGCTGTGGAGGAGCTGTAACTTCTATTGTCCCTTTGTTGATATAGTTGCATTGGATATACTTAAAGGGAATAGACATAGCTATATCGAGTGGCCGCTATAAATAGGCTAAAGAAATGCCTAGGAAACCCATTGTTTCCTTGGCTACACAATGAAACCGCACGTGTCAATTTCATCAAATACAATAGGATTTATTTTTATCTTGGCCCGGGCCAACTTTTAACTATGTCGATTCCCTTTAAACTTAGAGTTTGAGACCTTGTTTTAGCCAATCGCACAAGTGGTTGCTGATTTATGGCGCAGGAAAGTCGAAAAAGTGAAAACTTCAAAAACAGCACTTTCTTTGTTCTCCAAAAATGTCAGGATCAAGTAAATATTGCAAGAAAAGGTTCTAGCGTTTTATTTGAATTTGTTATGCATTTTGCAATGGGTTAATAGTGTTGTGTTATCAGTAAACAATACAATTAACCCCTTATCAACTGTAGAAAAAATTATAATCCTGCTCTAGAACCGTTTCTTGCAGTATTTACTTGATTTTGACATTTTTGGAGAACAAAGAAAGTGCTGTTTTTAAAGTTTTCACTTTTTTGACTTTCTTGCGCCATACATCATTAACCACTTGACCGATTGGCTAGAGCAAGGTCTCAAACTCTAAGTTGAAGTATATCCAATGCAACTATATTAACAACGGGACAATAGAAGTTACAGCTCCTCCACAGCAGCCGCACAAATGGGGCACAACTTTTTTGGGACACCCTGTAGACGTTCATAAACTATGGTTTTCATTTTTCCTCTATTAATTTAGGATTTACGATGATTTTAATTTTTTCAAAATTTTCCATGAATTCTTTCAACAAAACTATAAACGCCGCCATTTTGAAAATAATCGAGATATCAAAAAAATTCCACTGCAGATTTACAGGAAAGTACCCTAAGTTCCTTTCAAGCCATTCAATACAAAGAAAAATGTAATAGAATTTAACACCCACCTTTTTAAAGATTTGAAAGATTTGAGCCCTATGCTATATTGCAAAGGGATAAATCAGTACTGTGGGTGATACTATCGATATTTCAGAGGGATAAATTAGTACTGCAAGGGGATACCATCAATACTGAAGATTGATAAAATCAGTACTGCGGATGGAAACCATTAGTACTGCGGAGAGTATTCAGTACATTGACAGCACTTTGAACCATAGAATGAATCATGTTCACGAAAGGACATTGCGCATTGCATACAAAGATTACGAAAATCATTTTGTTTTTCTCTTGGAACAGACTAATTCGGTGTCCATCCATGCAAGAAACCTACAGTTGCTAATGACAGAAATTTATAAACAAAATCTGATCTAAAGACCTTTCATGAAGAATAAATTTATGCAGCAAAATATGAGCTACAATCTAGGCATGGCAATAATAACGCTTAACTTCCACCACGTACGCACCACGTCCTTTAGAATTGAGACTACAGGCTATCTTGGAACTAAACTGAGGCAGTTTTTACTGCAAGGAATAAAACAATCCAACACCCTTCCTATTTTCAAAAACAAATTAAATGTTGAAATGGTGATCAATGCAACTGTAAGCTCTGCAAAATATATGTTTCGAAAGTTGGGTTTCTAACAGTATAGAAATTTAATTTGCTTTTATCCTGTAATATATTATCACCTTACCTTGATTAATCGATCCAGCAGCTCTGCTCCATTCTTAACATTGGGATCAGGGTCTGCAGCAAGCTAAAGAAAACAATGATCAACATGAAAATTGCTTGCGTGAAAACTCATTTAAAAATCGGTGCAAAAGGTTACGGTGAATTTAATTTCAATGACATTAAGATAAATCAAAATTTCGATGGTGATTTCCGAAATTTCTGTCAGACTTTAAAAATTTAAATTCAAACCAAAATTCTGCTAACTGAAGATTAATTGATGAAAACAAAAAGAAATAACCCGATAGTATCGTGGTATAACAGTACCGCAGAGAAAACCAGCACAGTGGCGGGGCATTCACCCCCCCCCCCCCCCTTCTGTCAAAATAAGGTCCTCGAGATTCCTTCAAAAACGAGAAGAAAGTAGTTGGGTATTGGTAGGAAACGGTAGGAACTAGAAAGTGCGTCAGGACCCTTAATATAACAGTATTATCATTATGCTGATAGGTTATCCTACTATTATTAATATTATTATTATTATTATTATTATTATTATTATTATTATTATTATTATTATTATTATTATTATTATTATTATTATTATTATTATTATTATTATTATTATTATTATTATTATTATTATTATTGTCAATGATGCAAATCTCAGACATATTNAGTATCGGCATTTCTTTGCGTCATAAAACATAATCTCTTTTCGACTGACGGTATCTCTTCTATCATTTTGTTCCAGACCTCAGACTGCGCACCTTTATTATTATTATTATTATTATTATTATTATTATTATTATTATTATTATTATTATTATTATTATTATTATTATTATTATTATTATTATTATTATTATTATTATTATTATTATTATTATTATTATTATTATTATTATTATTATTATTATTATTATTATTATTATCATTATTATCATTATTATCATTTTTATTGTTATTACTAGGAGAGTCGTTCTAAGCCAAAGTAAACGTTGGCGTTCTAAAAAATGTTCTAAGACAAACTATCACAAAATTGTAAGGCTTTCATTTTGGGGGCAAGCAAAAATGGGCAAATAATGGATTGGGAGAAGCGTCCTAAGACAAAATAAGACGTGTCTGCGGAACATTTTTCTGAAGGTCGTGCTTGATAGAAAACTGTTACAACATGTCGAAGTTTCCAATTTGGCACTGGCAAAGATGGAATGGAAATAGGTACTTTAAGCATATTCTAAGCCAAAGAAAATGACGTTTACCCAAAAATTCTCCTGGGGATGCTAATATATAAAAAAACTGTTACAAAATGGTCAAAAATCCTATCTTGGCACCAGCAAACTTGGGATCGGGAGAAATGTTCTAAGCCAGTGTAGAGGGCGTGTCCTGAAGAAATGTCCTTTGGGCTTCGCCCCCAGACTCCCTCATTTTGATACCCCCAGTTAATTTGCCCTGGCCACGCCGCTGAATCAGCAGTGTCTAGACAGAATGACCTCAAGTGGAATTTAACACAACAGAAGATGATAAAACTAAGATACAATGATAACATTTGAGTAAGATCTTAAGAAGTGCAGCGACAGACGGGGGCAGTGCCAGCGCTGAAAAAGTGGGGTGGGCACATGATAGAATTGATTGCCAGAAGGTATACCTAACTTTTTACTTCGTTTTTGGTTAACAATAAATATCGATCTGAGAACAGTGGGGTGGACATGTCCACCCCCTGGCGTCACCCCTTGCCACAGACAATTGGCCTAGAAGGGAATGCCTTACTTGCGATGTGTCAATGCTTTTGAGCCTAAAAATTGTCAATTCTTAAAATGTTAGGAAATGAAAAATTGCAGTGATTTAAAATTTGGTACCAGGTTTCAATCAAATTTACTGGCAACGCTCATCTTATTCACTAATAAATGAGGAAGGTTTTAAGATATATACTTTCTGGCTGGAAGAAGGATTATAACCTTTTTTGGACTCTGCAAAATCCTTCACTTATTTATCGTTCTGCACCGACATGTCAATCAAAGGCAAAAGAAGGTCTTCCTGAGTGAGAGGTCAAAGGAAGGTTACAAAATCTCCCCGTTACAAAAACCCTTGGCAACACCTATAGACTTATGACCTTCGTTGCAGTTATCGCTATACCTTAAAAAACGGCAACGCTTTCTACCTATTTGGGATAAAAATGTTTTATTTATGGTGAAACAAATTCTTACTTGATTGTGACATACAAGATTGGAGTGACAATATTAGGACGATTTTAGTTCAGTCTTCATCTATCCCGTGCAAATTTGCTCGGCAGTAAAATCAGGAATCTAAAGGACGGCGCAAACGAGAAAAATTCGAATAATCATTGGCTTCGATTGCTTCGCGAATATGTCTTCGTTTGCGCATCAACGCAACAAATATTGACAATGTTGCAGACGCAAATTTATCGTCTGGGAAGCAACAAATGTTTCTGAATTTTTTCAAAAGACATTTCTTGCTTCCTGGACGCAAGTTTGTTTCCACAACAGGTGTCGTCTCGTTTGCTGGTCTTAGCACAAATGTCGTCTGTTCTAAGGGGCAGTTTAGCGCATGCTCAGTTTAAAGAGCGCATGCGTGATCTCTGCATCCACCACATGAGTGTTTCCCAGTTTGTGCCCCCTTGCAGCAAAGCAAAAGGTTTACGTCTCTGAGTTTGCTTGCACGAGCATCATCGCGAGCAACGTTGAGAATCACTGTTTCCGCGACAACGTTTTCTCGTTGCACCGGCCTTAAAGTTCGCACGTAATTCAAATTAATTCAAGACCATAAACAAGAAGGCAAGTCCTTCAATTTGAGCCTGATTGAATCAAGTGGTAATAGCGATATGCCTCTCAGGAATGATTACTGCCCCGCATCGCATGGAGCAACCGAATGTTCTGAATGCCGTCCAATTAATTTCCAATTGCAATTCATTACGAATTCATGTAGCAGTTATCAGGTGCATTGGTGAGCGATGGGACCATTCATTAATCATTGCATTCATGTGAATACACTTTATCAAATGAGCAGGTAATTAAGGCAGTACTCTCTTTGGGGTTCCCTTGCGTTCTTTGGGCATATAATATACAGAACTGATGAGCTACTCACTTGAAAAATTTGAAGAAAGAAAGTGGTTGTTAGCAAGTGAAAATATCATGATCAGCAGTAATTGAAGTCTTTATATTTGCTGCAAATAGTTTTAACTCGTAGTGATCTTGCTGCTGTTCTGTTGTTGGTAATTTCATAAGATTGCTGCTAGTAGTAAGCGTATAACGTTTGGCAAAATTATGATCGCGAGCAAGCAATTCATGTCAAGAAGCGAACGGATGGCAGAGCATTGGTGAGACTTTCTGTGCGCTGTTTCAAACAGATATTTTCATATTTGATCAAGTGTTGAGGTAATTGATCGAAAAGACTCGTGTGGTGTAACTGTTACTGCTGCTCTGCTCTGCTAGTAAAAAATCGTTTTTGAAACAAATCTGAGAGGAGATAAATATGTATCACTTCATAAATAATGGTGAATGCAAGTATTTGTGTTTTAATTTGATTAATTTGTTCAAAGATTTTAAATTGTCACTACACATTTGCCAATGCAGTTCGTGAGTTATTTCAAGATATCTTTGCCAAAGCGAATGATGTTGCAGAGAAAAATCTGAAATCAGCAACTATTGTTACAACCGCATCTCGAAAGTGGAATCGTGTTTCGAAAGCTTCACTGAAGTCATGGCAGCCTCAAATATCTCCAATATTGATTTCGAGCCATTTTGTATGACTCTTGCATCTATTCATGTTCCACGAAAGCATCATGTATCCATGGCAATTGCATTTATAATCTTATCTCTCCTTACGATTTTGTCGAATGCAGTTTTGATGCACACCCTCTACAAGACAAAGCAGCTCAACACAATATCAAATAAACTTACAATGGTCATGAGCATCTCAGACCTTTGCTTGGGAGCTATCGCATTTCCAATGGTAGCTGTTTTCCATATGAAGAGAAACGTTTTTAAAAGTTGTGCTCTAGACAAAGCAATCGCGTACCTAACTCTCTTCTTTGCATTTTTCTCGCTTCTCATGCTGTACTGTCTTTCCATCGACCGGTATTTCAGAGTTATGAAACTGAATCAATACAACTTGTACATGAACGATTTTAAAATGAAAGTGATGATCACCACAAGTCTTGCTATGACCACTGTTATTTCATTTGTACCAATCGTTTATCCTTCATTTGAACAACAAGTTGTCTCCGTTTCAATTGGTTCATTTGTTGTCGCTTTTGCAATAGCTGTGTACATTTTTCTGCTGAGGAGACTGCAAAGTCACACGCGGAAGTTCAGCAGATTGAGCAGAGCTGGGCCTAATGGCCAGGTAGCCTCATCTAGCACTGGGACAGACACACTTAGCAATACCACAGAAGGCACAAATGAAGCGGCTTTTAATAGGCCCACAGAAAATGGGAACAGTGAGTTATCGGCCACGAAGTCGATCCAGGTTCTTTTGATATTCCTTACCATTAGCTATGGTCCATATCAAATCGTCTCATGTTTCTGGGCCTATTACAAATTGCGGGAGAAAACAGACCCTGGTTTTCATTTGACATTAATACATTTCTGGGCATCCTTCATTGCTGTGTTTAATGCATGTGGTAATTCATGGATCATTATTTTTGGCAACAAACGAAGCAGAAGATTTGTATCATCGTTGATTCGGCGTAATCACATTTCAAACAATACTGACTGATCCAAAACTTCAGTTAAATATAATATATGCACAATTTTACTTTGATATGTTTTACATCATGATAATGGTAATTCGTTGATCGTTATTTTTGACAAAAAACGAAGCAGAAGATCTGTATCATCGTTGATTCGGCGTAATCATATTTCAAACAATACTGACTGATCCAAAACTTCAGTTAAATATAATATATGCACAATGCACAATTTTACTTTGATATGTTTTACATCATGATAATGGTAATTCGTTGATCATTATTTTTGACAACAAACGAAGCAGAAGATCTGTATCATCTTTGTTTTCAGCGTAATCGACATTCAAACAATGCTGACTGATCCGAAACTTCACTTCACTGTAATTTATGTACCACTTTGCTTTTATATGTTTCACAGCATGATGACGGTAATTCGTTGATCATTACTTTTAGCAAAAAGCAAAGCAGAAAATGTGTATCATAGTTTCTTCATAACCGCATTTCAAACAATGCTGACTGACCAACAACTTCAGTTTATTGAAATTTATGCGCAGCTTTGCTTTGATAGGTTTTGCAGCATGATGACGGTAATTCATGAATATTTGCTTAGGCAACAAATGAAACAATAATTTCGGCAAAATCGGATTTTCAACAAAACTGAAAATTAATTTCAAATTTAGTTTCCTATGGTCTATGTCTAACCTGGTTTTTGCTTTGCTGGTGGCGTCCCAAGGATGATATTTTGTAGCAAGCAAGAAGTTAGCATATTTAAAAACTATTTCAGCAAAGATTTATGACTGCGAAAAATATCTGGACTGTGGCAGATGTTCTTGTGAGAGACTATTTGAACGAGGAAGAAAATCTTGAACCTCTACCTGTCATTTCAATCTTTAGCATCCACAACTACGAACTTCAATATTCGCAAGCATTCGAAGTGGAAGGCCAAGGTAAATCAAGACAGCGAATAAATATAAAAAACAACGCGGGTATAAGACATGCCCTAAGGGGGCGTGCCTATTCCATTCGAAGAACGAAATACAATCAAAAACTCTGCAATAGGAACCAAATTAAACACAAGGAATCTATTTAACCACAATTTACTGTTAAAAACATTTTGTACACTGCTGTTGATTGTGCATGCAAGAGGGACACACTTGCCATTTTCAGAGAACTGTATTTTGAAATGGTCATCATAGAACCAACACACTTAAATTCAGTATTTTCAAATATGCTTCTTTTTGTTGCCAACGCATAAGATAGATGGACAAGATTTCTACAAAGGGCACGCCGTCTTTCTTAGCTAGCCTGAAATCAGGTTAATTATCAACTAGAGGGAAAACACCAGCTGAAGAATCGCTAAACAAAATTGTCTGCAATACATAATTTTGAATAGAACGATCTTTGGTTAATTTGCCTGTGTGCAAAAACTAAAAATGTACCGCTTGTGCCAAAAAAGTTTAGGCATTTGAAAATTGGTAGTGGCTATATTACTGGATGGATTGGAATGAATCGATTGATAGCCGAAATACCATACCATACTATTTTCTTTTTCTTTTTCCTGTTTTTTTTTTAGAATGGAAGTTGTAAAATGCTTGGAAAAGGGCTTTCAGACAAATCGAAAAGACTCTCCTTAAACAGAACATTATGGAAGGTCATTTCATTTCCTTCCAGAGTTATAATAAATGGATTCTTGAACAAATTGTGATAAATGTGCCGTCTTTATCTCTTACCCGTGAAATAAATGCAGTCTAAAGTTTTAATTTCAACTCTTGCGGGATCAAAAAGGGACTTTCCTATTGTTCTAGGTGAGGCGATTTTTTACGATTTGATCGAGGGTTTTAGACCCTTTTTCACGAAAACAAAGTGTTGGATGGACAGTTCGGTGAATGCTTAATGCTCGTAGCCACGCCACCCCACTACTGAAAAACGTCCAAGAATGTTGTACGTCGCTCAGTGAGATGTTCAATACGTTTAGTCAGCACTTAAAAAAATTGACGAATATATAGCGATCTAGTTTAAAAATAGAACAAAAGAAGGCCGCGTGCCTCTATTTTTCCAATTCACAAATCAGTGGTTCAATTGTTTTGATAATCTATTGAGATCGTCAAATACAATGGGATACAATAGGTTACATTTAGATTTCCCAGGCCCCTAACTTAAGTTGCCTTATATCTCCGTCAATTGCCTTTAAATAATCTTGAAGCGAAAGACTGTCACGTAAAACGATGAAAATGGGTCAATGGCTGTTCTTCTGTAGCTTTCTACATTGTGAAACATTTCTACGGGACAACAATCAGTAGGTGAAAACATAATACACAAGTTCACAGTTCCGCGAAATTGTGCGTGCATTTGATCTTATGCATAGGCAGGTTTGGAGGAACAATTATGCAATCAATGATTGTACATACTTTAGTTTTCTTCCAAAAATTTCACATGAATCAATTGCTTAATAGACAATAATGCTAAAGATGGAGGCTCCAAAGACTCCTTTGTGTTTTGCTGCAAAGCATGATGGTAAAAAGCTCCCTGACGACCACCTAGCGACATAAAAATTTCGGTCTGCCGTTTCAAATAGCTAGCTTAAATTCGAATCGACCTTGAATTGGAATGCAACATAGTTCTAAAGGAAACCTTTCCAAAGCAGAAAAAGTAAAGTTTTGATTCAAATTGAAGTTTTAATTAAAGATTCGCGTTCGAATTACAATTTGTCCTATTTGTTTACATTGTCTATTTTTTAAGAACTTTACCACAGCTAGCTATTCGAAAGGGCAGACCAAATTTGTTCATGTTGTTAGGTGGTCGTTAGGGAGCTTTTACCAGCATGCTTTGCGCGCCTGCCATCTTTAGCGTTATTGTCTATTGAAGTTTTAATTGAAGATTTGCGTTCGAATTACAAAATTTTCCTATTTGTTTACATTGATTACGTGCTCCGAACTTTACCACAGCTAGCCAGTCAAAATGGCAGACCAACATTTTTATGTCGTTAGGTGGTCGTTAGGGAGCTTTTAACCAGCATATTTTGCGCGGCCGCCATCTGTAGCGTTATAGTCTATTGCTGGGGATATAAACAAGCTAAGTTGTGAGCCTCGAGGAATTCCTCAAAGAGGGCTCACGATCGCATCCGCATTAATGATATATTTCACTCACATAATATGTAAATTAGCTTGACCGTTGAGAACAAGAGAAAAAACAATAGCAACAATAGGCATGTGATTGTGCACCCCAATGCAACGTTGATTCGCTCACAACAAAGCTGAGAGACAATGGCTCAAAACAATAGGGTCAGTATTTCGTATCCCCAATAATTAATAAGTTCAAGTGTGCGCACAGATATTTCCTGCAACTGTGAACTAAAGTCTGTCTCAAATTAGAGGTCACGTGGAAATGCCCACGAATAACAACAATTGGAATAGTTTGCATGATCAATTTTGCGTTATCACAAATCTCACGTGACATCTAATTTGAGACAGACTCTAGTGGGTTTGGTCTTAAATCTATAAGTCCAATAAGGAAATTCGCAAATAGACTAAATAATAATCGAATTTTGGTGATTTTCAAACATAGCTACAATTTTGGGGACACCGGGCAGACAAAGAAAATCCAGGCTTACCTTGCTAAGACCATCAAAAATATCATTGAAGAATGGCAAGATGGTTTCTCTGGCGACTTTAGCAATATTATACAATGCTTCGCATGCATAGTAGCGCACCCTACTGTCTTGGTCAAAGAAGCATGACAAAACAGGAGGCACCAACAGTGACAAGTACATGCTTGCATCCTGAAAGAAAATAACATCCAGTCAATTGAAAATAACATTATGCCTGTTTGGTAATGCAATTGCATCATCACAAACATAAACGTGCACATTCCTTGAAACATTGACAGAAACCGCTAGAGATAAGATACCAAGTGGACAAAAAAGTACTCACTGAGGACAGACCGCGATAAATCGTACACCACATCGATTCCGAAGATTGATGCTTAAATCTTTAGTCAAAATCCCAAACCATAACCACCCGTTTTTTGTCGATTTTGCGGCGGTTACTGCCCAACCTATAAGCAATTCCTTGAAAGTTATTTGATTGGAAACAGCCTAAATCGATCGGAAAACATCGATCAAGATCAAATTATGTAAGACTGAGCTTGAAAGGACAAAGGGAAACTATTACTTTTCATGAACACAAATATTATATTGACATTTGAACACATGAAAATTAGGGAAATTTCCATTTTTACCATTACATTGTGTTACTAGGTTTCTGGAGAAAAAGAATCAACTCATCAGTAGGGCCTTCGATATCAGGAGAAAACAAGCTTCGCCATTACAAATTCTTTAAATGTAGGTTCCAAGTCGAAACTTACACTAAACTAAAAGATAGGAGCCTTGTTTAGAGTATGGCAAAGCTTTGCTGTAGTGACCACAATTTGCACATTGAAACAGGCAGAAGAGACACTATTCCACCAGAGATAAAACTTTGTCGCCTTTGCAACAATCAGGAGGTCAAAAATGAACTTCATTTCCTTATTAAATGTCGAGCATATGGCGCTCAAAGTAAAAAGCTTTTTGAAACAGCTGAAAACGAAGTTAAGGCATTCAGCATAGCCTCTAAATCTTTGGCATCTTTAAAAAATATTGAACCCCTGGATGGTTGATGCATGTTCTGTTTGATTTAATGGCTTGAAAAGAACTTCAAGTACTTTGCTATAATCCTATGTAGCATTTATGATATCTTGATTATTTTCAGAATTACAGCGTCTTCTTTGCTTGGGCAAGTTTTATGTGACGTCATCAGATTGCTAAATCGTGAACAAGAAAAGCTACAGATTTCTGCTCACAGCCATATTATAGACCTTCATAAACTATGGTTTTCTTGAAGATTGTGCCGTTTTTCATATTTTAATTTAGGATCTACGATTACTTAAATTTTTTTCAAAACTTTACACGAGTTCTTTCAATAAAAAGAAAACTGCTGATATTCTGAAAATAATCAAGATATCAGAAATGCTTCATATAGGATTATAGCAATGTACCTTAAGTTCCTTTCAAGCCATAGAATGAAAACGAAAGAGGCATTAACCATCCATGCAATGTTTTTTAAAGATTTGGAGGCTATGCTAAGGCATTCGGCACAATGAACTCGAGACAAAAGTCCATATATCTCTATCAACAGAAAATATAAAGATAGTGCAAGAAGTTGCTAAATATGCGAGAGGCGCTTTTGAGTCTCGAAATAACATCCTTCTGATGGGCCATGACTGCAACAACTAATATTCTGCATTAGTGCCACTAGTTTAGATTTAGTTATTTTGTTCACTTTTTGTTTAGCAATAGTTTAAAAATGTTCTATTTCAAATCTGTGTTGTTTGTTTTGCTGTAATTAATTATTTTGTATATGTTTTTGTTAGGACGACACGCTTGTGTAGCAAGTCTGAATTTTCAAATTAAAATGTTACTGACGGATAATGTTATGGTATCCTGCTAAAAAATACGTTGAGTTCTTTCACAATTACAAAAATCTATTTAAAAATCACCTCTCGTTGACACGAGAAATTAGGAAAAACATGATTTGCACAGAAACTATTCAATAATCAATACGTTAGTGGGTTATTGTTGATGATAGTGAATTTATTACAGTGGTTTCCACAACCATCTCTCTTCGAAAGCTCATTTCCCTGCAACTACAGCTGATAATGAACGGATTTTCAATGAACAGGTGTATCTTATGCTGTTCTTTGTGCCATATAAATTTCAGCAAAATCTTGTACCGGGTGTCTCATAAATAAGTACCCCCTTTTGACTGGAAAAAGGAATAAAACGATATGATATCGGGACTTTCCGATTGCACAGCTACATTTTTGAATCTTCAACTTAAATGCACTCTTTCATTTATAAATCATCCATGAAACACCAAAGATACGAGCTCCAAGCGTCAAAATTTTGATTGCACCTGAAGCCAGAGGTTTTGAGAAAGGGCCTAAGCATGATTAGATATCATGAGCATTTTCAAGCGGAATTTTAAACTGTTATTTTTAGTTTTTGCTTTTGAAAAGAATCATAGATGCATAGCCACAACCCTGATTAAACAAATAAAAGAAAAATGTGGCGACAATAATAAACTCGTGCCACATCTCCAAAATAAGCGTGCATGCGCTCCTTTTCCTCTTCTTTGATGCAAATACATTTTCAATGGAATGCAAGGAACAATTTTCTCCTCAAAAGAAAAGTTCTTTCAAGAACAATTGAAACATCTCCAAGTAGAATTCTTTTCAAAAATAAAAACTAAAAGAGAAAAAGTTGAAAATTCCTTTGGAAAATGCCCAAGAAATCAAATCATGGTTAGGCCATTTCCCAAAACCTCTAGTTTCAGGCGCACTCACAATTTTGACGTTGGGAGCTTGTATCTCTGGTGTTTCGTGGAGGATTTATAAATGCAAGGTATGTGCATTTAAGTTGAAGATTACCAAATTTAATTGTGCAGTCGAAAAGTCCTGAAATTTTATCGTTTCATTCCTGTTTCCAGTCAAAAGGGGGTACTTTTTTCTGAGACACCCGGTATTACAAAAGTTTTCCAGAAACTTTTTATCTTGGGGGTTACTGTTTGTTGGGACCACCCGTTAGATTTTTCTGGTAAGGAATTTGTGAATTCTTATTGCTTTACATTAACAATAAAGTAACTGCATTGTGCATACCTTTCCAAGGGCAATGGCAGTTGCAGCTAGACCAATCAGACCACCTTTTCGGCTATGAGGGTTATGGGAGTAAGCAAACTCTTGCGTCAAAATTTGAACCAATTTTCTGACTTGCTTGACGTCATTATTGCTTGAAAAATCTCTCACCATCCTGAAAAATTCAACAACAATACTATTATGTATAGACACACTACACCTTACTATTTTATATATATTTAAGACAGTCAAGAAGTTCCTTTACAGTACAGGCCTTGCACATAGCATGATGAGAATTCTCAAGAATTCTTCACATTCATGAAAGACTGTAAACAAATTTGTAAACAAGAATTCTTCAGAAATAAAAATTCTCAAGAATCCTTAAGAAATCTTAGGCAGGAAAACAGTGTAAATGTGTGCAAGGCCTGTACTCTACATGTATGAGTACTGAAAGAGACGAGAGGCAAATAATATACAATAATGCTAAATATAGCAGCTCCAAAGGCTCTTTTGTGCTTTGCTGCAAAGGTAAGAAGCTCCCAGATGACCAACCAACAACCTAAAAATTTTGGTCTGCCGTTTTGACCAGCTAGCTTGAATTTGATTCGACCTTGAATTCGAATGCAACATGGTTCGAAAGAAAATATTTCCAAAGCAGAAAAAGTAACATTTTGATTTGAATTCAAATTTCAATTAAAGATTCATGTTCGAATTACCAAATTGTCCTATTTGTTTACATTGATTACTTGTTCTGAACTTTATCACAGCTAGGTAGTCGAAACGGCAAACCAAAATTTTTAGGTCATTAGGTGGTCGTCAGGGAGCTTTTACCAGCATGCTTTGCACGGCTGCCATCTTTAGCGTTATTGTATACTACAAAGCTTGAATTAAATCTTTGTGAGACCATCCACATACAAACTAAAAGGAGAACTGACATGCTCCTGTAAAATGTCTTTTTGTTTCTTTGCGGTTGAATTACGAAAAAGAGAATAATTCTCAGGGTTCAAATGTTCAAAGTAAGAGTGTACATGGAAAGTTTGTTGGAAAACCTTGTGAGTAAAGCGGCAAAACTCTGCAGTCTGTGTCTGGTGTTATGGGTTTAGCTTCAACCGCTGGGATCGCAGAAGTAGCAATGCAATCATTAAGTTTGAAACCATTTGCTAAGACATGGGTGGGGTTTGAACTCCATCTCTGTCTGAACTGTTTTGATTGTGCCACACACAACATCTTTGATACTGGACCTACAGAAATCTTTGAACAAATGTGCTACAAAAATATTAAAAATAAGTGGCAGCCTAGGCTACCCTAATTGGAAAAGTATGTGCCCCTGCCAGGGCTTGATCTGGGGATCTTTCGGTCTCCAATAATTCGCAGGCTGCTTTCCAGACCTGTTACGTCCAAGATCTTTGGTGCGCATAGGGAAATCTTTTGCTTTCCATTGTTTTTCAATGCAGCCTCAAAACGTCAGGATGCATTTGTAGTGGAATGCAGCTGGGAAAAATTCTTGTGACAAATCAACTGTGCCATTTAAGGTGGTAAAGCAATTTTTTCCTCTCAAAGTCAATCCAGACTAGATCTGCGTCAATCCCGACTGAAGGTGTTGTGGTGCAGTGTTGTAATCCACTGACGTTGCAGCCAGAACAATCAGGCGGACAGGGTTCAAATCCCAGCAGCACATCTTGCTAAGGGGTTGCGGACTCGATTAGCGTTTAGCTAGTTCTGCGATCCCAGCGCTTGGTGCTAAAAACCGCAACTTACCTCTTCACCTTCATCTAAATATTAGTGCAACTGGTGCAAAATGCGCACCAAAGTATGTTGTATTCAAAACAACAACCTATTGTTTTTCTTTTTTTATCCTTGAAATTTCGCCCCGAAGTTCTTCAGCACTCACAACAAAGTTTCTAACCAGGAACTGGCAGTCAATCCCTACAAAAACATAAATAAGGAATAACACTACAAAGAGGCAAACTCCATCAATAAGCTTTTTTATTGCTCTCAGAGTGCTCTCAGTCATCATACATTTGACATCATAAACATTTACGTTCATTTCTGTTCATTTCATAGTCACTTCTTTTTTCTGACAAGATGCCACGGTGAGAACTTTTATCTGCTGTTCCTCTCCTTCTCTTCCATCTTTTTTTGTCAAAATAAAATTTGCTTCTTCTGCTATGCTGCTGCAAACATCAACATCACAAAGGAGATCAAAGAGCTATAATTACCGTTCTATTTCCAAAGCAGCAGTTTTTCTTTTTTCATACAACTTGTCGTTGAGACCTCGGACTATTTGTACCGACAGTGGAGAGAGATCTTTTTCTGCCATATTGCAATCAGTTCTCTTCCCCTTTCGTGAATGGCCTAAGAGTGACCCTTCTCTCTTTGACCCTTGTGGTCTGTCTTCTCCTCACTCGTGACCGTTTCGGCACTTTTCGAACGACGACAGTCGACAGTTGTCAAAAGCAGGGGCGCAAATGAGGGGGTGTGGGGGGTGTGACACCTCCCCAATAATTTCACCACTCAACATTTATTTTGCGAAAATTCGGTCCCTCGCGAAAAAAACTCGGTCCTTTGAACGCACACACCCCTAAAAAAAATTGCGTTTGCGCCCCTGGTCAAAAGTAAGATATTGTTTGTTTTTTTATCTACATCTATGATCCCCCCTACATTCGCAGATGAAACTACAATTCATACTAATAAGACTTGTAATACAATCAATTNGAAAAGACTTAAGGGGTATATGGAGTTTAAAGCCAAAGAGATACTGGTTCAAAGCTTCGTTTTTTCAAATTTTAATTACTGCCCTCTGGTCTGGCATTTTTCCTCTGAAAAGTCAGTGAAAAAAATTGAGAAGATCCACGAACGAGCTCTTAGATTTCTCTACAATGACTCTACAAGCTCTTATGACGACTTACTTTCTAAAGCTGAGAAATGCACGATGAGAATCAGCCGTCTCAGAACTCTTTGCATTGAAATTTATAAAACCGTCTCAAAACTAAACCCTCCTTTCATGCAGGATATTTTCAAACTAAAACAAACAACAAGGTCAGCTAGGAACCCAAATGAACTAATTCATCACAGACCAAACCAAGTTACTTTCGGTTCAAAGAGTCTCCTATCGCTAGGACCACAAATTTGGAATGCTTTGCCCAGGGGTGGGCAAGTACTGTAAAATTTCACCCCATGTTTGTCCGAAGGTATTGTGAAAAAACACCGGTTTGTTTTATCACAGAGTACGATGTTGCCTCCCAAAACAACCAGTTTTGGGACAAAAGTGAAAGTAGACAAATCTGATCTTCTGTTCTACCAAAATGCATGCCACTGCTGTCATACCTGACCAAAATTCTAAAGTTTAGCCTTCACTGGTTCTACCTTTGTCCGGCAAATTCCTATGAAAACGATCAAAAACTCGAATTTTTATCATAAGTGGTTCTACCTTTGTCCAGCAAAGTAACACAAAAAAGACCACAAAATCAAATTTATGCAAGGTGGTTCTACCTTTGTCCGGCAAATTTAGGCCAAAAAGACCAGTATTTCAACCAAGACTACCAGTGTAGGGACACATCTCGACACATCTGTTTTAACAAATGCAATTACAACCTGCTTTCGGATGTCTGATTAAGCTTTTGACCAAAACTACCGGGTTTTGGGACAAACATCGTCACTGATAGCTTAATAAAACCTTTTCTGCCAAATTGAAGAAAGTGACAAAGGAAATTTATGATAAATAAAAGACCGGTTTTTGGGACAAAGGTGATGCAAATCTTTTTAGCAAACTACCGGTTTTCGGACTTTGTCCAGCAAAGTAACACAAAAAAGACCACAAAATCAAATTTATGCAAGGCGGTTCTACCTTTGTCCGGCAAATTTAGGCCAAAAAGACCAGTATTTCAACCAAGACTACCAGTGTAAGAACCGGGCTGCCAGGATCGTAACGAATAGCAGCTTTGAGACCCCAAGCAGACCACTTATCGAAGGGCTAGGTTGGAAGACCATTCAACAACTTATTAGTAATGAGAGTCTGAAACAATGGTCTTCAAATCACTCAATGAGCTGGCTCCACAATACTTGTGTGGACTTTTCAAAAGAAACTCGCAATGCTCCGCCCGTACCCTCCGTAATACTGACACTGACGTAAGGTTACCAAAGAAAAAATCTGCGAATGGGCAAAAATGTTTTTCTTTTCGGGGAGCAAAATTATGGAATAGCCTCTCAGCTGAGTCCAAACAGGCATCCTCTCTGAATAGCTTCAAAAATTCTATACAGACATGAGGGCGAGGCCGGATTTTGTGGCGGAGGCGCTGGCTGCTCTTGGTTGGCGGGCTGGGCTGGGGCGATTGGTGGTCCGGGTCTACGGTCACCGGTTGCTTTGGCTTGGCGCGTCGATCGGGGATGGCTGGCGCTGGTGTTACAGAGTCAGCCCTTGCCCAAAATTTTTAATTTGTTTNTATGCAGATTATATATATATATTGTTAGTAGTTTAAATATTCGATTTAGATTAGTTTCTATTAGAAGCTAGAATGAAATTGAATTAAAATAAGATGACAAACAAAGTGTGGCAACTGGACGCACAAGATTTAAAAAAAAAAATGTTTGTACACGCCGATTTTGAACGAGATCTTTTGTTCACTACTTTGAAAACAAAGGAATCGAAGACTTTGCACGCGAGCACGCCACTTCACGCGCGAGATCTTGTCGAGAACTGCCATAACACATATGGCTCTGCTTGGTATGAGGGTGGTACCGCAGGGGTGGCGCCAGGAATCTTCCGACGGAGGGGCTGGAACTTCCGACAGGGGGGCTAAAAGGGCGAAAAATGCTGTTTTCGTACGTCATTTTGCCAAATTTCCTCCGACAATAACCCAAAATTTCCTCCAAAATAAGCCTGATTTTAGAGACAGACATTAAAGGGAATGTAAGCATATAAATATGGCTCAACCCACTTGCAGTCAAATTCTAGCCAATCAGATATCAGAATCTCCTGTCGACATAGATCAGTTACCCAGATATGGTTTGGCACATGTCACGGACTATTGTCTTCGCATGGCTATTTTTATCAAAGGCTTATATATGCTTAGATTCCCTTTAACATAGTATGGGTGAAATAAACCGGTTATATGGACATACATAGGTCGATTGTCCTCACTGCTACATGCCCACCCTTGTCTATGGTACCTGGTACTGACCATACTGGTAATGGGTACCGGGCCGCCTGGTACCTGGTACTGCACCTATGGTACCGTGGTACAATTTACCTGTCACCATCCTCCATAGATCTTCATAATTGTGTGTTTAAAGTGGAATGCAGCTTGATTTGTAGCAAGTTCAACAGGCTTTTCCCCTCAAAATCTTTAAAAATGGGTATGAAAATGGACCAAAACTCCTTAAAGGTCTTTCCCAAAAAGTTGGGCCGTCATCCCGATACTCAAGTTATCCCCCCCCCCCGGGACCTTTGACCGAAAACAGGTACTTCACTAAAAAACTTTGGAAGGTCTTTTTTATTAAAAACTTTCCGCTGTTATTTTTCTCCAATTTGGCAAACAATTTTGAACTAAATAATCATCGCCGATGCTTGTCCCCAAAAACCTGTAGCTTTTACCATTGTTGGAAAGCAAGGTTTACATTACATTAAGGTAGAAACCCCTCAATATTTCTCCAAATTTGGGAATCAAACTACAAAAGTTCAGGAAAAGATGTAAGATGTATTGTGTCAGGGGCGGGCAAGTACTGTAAAATTTTTGACCCCATGTTTGTCCAAAGGTATTGTGAAAAAAGACTGGTTTGTTTTATCATAGTGAACGTCTGCTGCCCAAAACAACCAGTTTTGGGACGAAGGTGCAATTAGACAAATCTATCTTTGTTCTACCGGGGGGGAGGGGGGTACTTAGCATATTTTGCTGACAGGATGTGCACTCCTTTCATGGGTATCGTTTTCGCCTCTTTTTTCTAAAGCCGGGTTTCGAAAGAAGGCAATTATTCTAAAGCCGGTTGTCAAAAAGCATATTTTGTTTATTTTTTACGTTTTGGAGTATGCTTTTCGCCGATTTTTTTTAAAGCCGGGCATCATTTGGAGGGGAAAATTCTAGAGCCGGGTCAATACATTATTTCTTGGAGTGCACACCCCCGTACTAATGAAAGTCAAGTACCCCCGGGGGGCGGGCATGTCACACTGGGGGCGATGTCCTACCTCTGTCCGAAAACCGGTAGTTTGCTAAAATGCTGTGAATCTCCTTTGTCCCAAAAACCGGTCTTTTTTATAACAAATTTCCTCTGTCATTTTCTTCAATTTGGCAGAAAAGTTTGAATTAAATAATCAGTGACGATGTTTGTCCCAAAAACCGGTAGTTTTAGTAAAAAAGCTTAACCAGAAAAGTGGTAATACGCCAATATATCAAATCTTGAAATCCCTAACCCTAGCCCTGACCCTAGACAGTACGCTAAACCTAACCCTAACTCTGAATCTATCCCTAACCCTTCCCCTAATTTATTTCACTGCTAACCCCTACCCCAACCCACGCCCCAACCCTAATTTATTTCAAGGTTTTGATATATTGGCGTACTCCCAAGTATATTCATTACATAAGTCTCAGTATCGCTCATTGAATTGGATGGTAAAAAAATCAGATTATAAATATTAATGAACGAATACAAGGAATCACGTCGTATCGTAAGTCTCCCAAGTTTTTGTTTGTTTTTTGTTTTATTCATAGACGCTATATCATACGATACATGGTCAGCTAAAGCTACAGTTTAACAAAAGATGATTAAATACAATATAAAAGTACAAAACAGATATTACAGCTGTACTAGTTCAAAAATGTTAGAGATATGATCATTGATTATTGTTTTCTAAACTAATGCGTATTGCGTTTGGTGTAGATGTCGTGAAGAAATTCAGAGAATGTTTGTAGAAGAAATTCATCTTCATTTGACATTAAATATATAAGCTTCTGTTGATCAGTAGGTATACTATTGAAATTGGGGCAGACGTTTTGTACGTTCAGAGACATACTTTTGGCATGAGAGGATGAAGGGTGTTTCGTTTTCTACTATGTTTTGGCAGGATTTGCAGAATCTTTTGTCTCTTTCTAAGGGGGGCCTGAAATGCCTTCCTTTTTCTATAGCAAGACAATGGTCGCTAAGGCGTAATTTTGAAAGTATTCGTCTGTGGGAGCTGTTGGTAATAAGGGAGAGATACTTTTCATATGTAATTCGACACTTGTGTGTTTTATATGATAAAGCTTTTGAGCCGTCATTTATGTAATTTTTCCACTTTATGTTATGATTGTTTGTAAGGGCTTCTTTTGTAGCATGTTTTGAGAGCAGGGTAATGGAGTCAGTATTTAGGCCATCTTTTTTTAGGTCATCAGTCAGGTTATTTATGTAAGATGCTATTTTTTTACGATGGTTTACTGACCTCTCGTATTCTAGGGCCTGAGATACTAAAGATTGTGGTTCCGATTCATTAAGGATGTGTTTTATGAAGTTGTTAGTCCTGCAGTTCAAAGGGATGCTTAGGGGGTAGCGGCCTAGTTCACCGCGTACTAATGCATTTTTGGTTGATCTGTTTACTCCAAGTAAGCGTTTTAAAAATTGAGTGTGCGTTCGTTCAATTTCACAACTATCTCAATCATTTTGGTTTCGGTTGAGGTAGGGACCCCAAACTTCGGAGCCATAGAGTAGAATAGGGGCTATAGTCGAATCAAATAGTAGAATAGGGGCTATAGTCGAATCTATTTCGTTTCGTTGCAAAAATTACCAATAGCAACAAGACGGGAATAAAAACATGACGTCAGTAGCAACTTATGTTCAAACCAATTTCCGTGTCGAGGAGTGCCTAAATTGAAACATAAATTGGGGATTTATGAAATTTCAACTCGAAATTAAAATGGATGATGAGGAGAAAGAAACTGTGGCTGCGTGTGCAATTTTTAAATGCAAAAGAATTATATTCTTTTTTGAAAGCTGTTAATGCCAGCTAAGGCCACGCGTTAGCTGGGGTTAAGCAAAATCCCCCAGAATTTCCCCCCTTCCGCTTTCGCTACAAAGTACCTGTTGTCCAATTGCTGCGTACGAATCATGCAGCACAGCACGCAATGAAACCCTTCGATGCAATCTTAGTAAGTCTGAAGTCCAAATATAAGAAATTGATAATCGAACGAGAAATTCGAAATAATTTACATTTTACAATTTTAGTTCCTTTACCCTGCATGATGAGGGTTTCAACAAGTGACCCCGAGAACTAGGTCAACGATCAGGTGATAAACACAATTTCTTTTCGACCAATAAAGTGAAAGA
>REGM01000032.1:272697-330490 GCA_004194415.1 Aurelia aurita
TAAAAATGTTTCTGTGTTAGCAGAAATTTACAATCGTGACATTTTTCTCCTTTTTTATTGTTTGTATCGATTGTGTAATTACTAATTTGAAAACGGTCTATAACAATGTTTCATAAATAAATGAATAAATAAAAACAATGTTTCCCTTGGAATTGATCTTACGTACAGTCTTGATTTAAGATCTAGGATTCTCGTCGATACGAATTTTCTTTCAAGGAAAATATTTTTACCAAGAATTCTTGCCAAAAACAATTTTCTTACTAATCAAGTAAGTATCTACTATCTTGATTCAAGAAATTCATTTCTTGAAAAACTTTCAATAACAATTCAGATTTTTGTTGTGTGCGCATTTTTGCTATCTTTTTTACTCTTTCGGTTGATTTTCATTGATTTTAAGTTGGAGCCCCGGAGCCCTGAGGGAGATCTGGTGGAGCCCTGGAGCCCAGCAATTATGCCTCGTGGAGCCCGGAGCCCGTTGAAATATGGCCTGGAGACTCGGAGCCCGAAACCCCTTAGGGGGCCTCTAGGGGGTAGCGGCCTAGTTCACCGCGTACTAATGCATTTGTGGTTGATCTGTTTACTCCAAGTAAGCGTTTTAAAAATTGAGTGTGCTTTCGTTCAATTTCACAACTATCCCAATCATTTTGGTTTCGGTTGAGGTAGGGACCCCAAACTTCGGAGCCATAGAGTAGAATAGGGGCTATAGTCGAATCAAATAGTTTCAATGCTGCTTTTATGGGGAGAAATTTGATTTTATAGCGGCTGTTAAGAGCTAGTAAGGCACGGTTGGCTTTAGAGCTAAGTATACTGAGTGTTTCTTTGAAATTGCAAGCAGCATTTATAGTAACACCAAGGTAGGTGAATTCAGTTACATTTTCTAAGGGAGAATTATTGATATTGAAATTATGTTTATATTTAGTATTATTTTTATAGAATGTCATACATTTTGATTTATCATCATTAACTTGGAGTTTCCATTGATTACAGTACTTAGATAGGCTATTTAAACATTGTTGTAGACCATCATGAGAGGATGAGAGAATGATTAGATCATCAGCATAGACGAGGCAGGTGATGGGTTCATGCCCAAGGTCTAAGGGTGTAGGGTTAGTCTTATTAAGTTCGTCGACGAGATCGTTTATATAAAGATTAAAGAGTGTTGGGCTTAAAGGGCATCCTTGACGGACTCCTTTCGAGCATTTGAAGAAATTGGTACACTGGTTGTTTACTTTAACTGCACATTCTGTTTTATTGTACATGCATTGGATGGTTTTTAGGAAGCTACCATTGATTCCGTAATTTTGAAGTTTCTTAAAGAGGCCGCTGTGCCATACATTATCAAATGCTTTTCGAAGGTCAATGAATGCTGCGTGCACTTTCTTCTTTGAGGTGTCATAGACATGTTTATTTATCAAAGCTTTGAGGGAAAGGAGGTGGTCAGTGGTGCGGCATTTTTCTTCGAAGCCGATTTGGTTTTTATGAATTATGTTGTTTTCTTTTAGAAATGATTTTAGTCGGTTATTTAGAAGGAGGCAGAGAAGTTTTAGCAGTGCATTACCGACACAGATTCCACGGTAATTGTCTGGATTGGGAGAAATTTCTGCTATTTCTAGAAACTACTGCTATTTCTAGTACGATTGCTCGCTAACGTAGAACCATGTTGAAAGCGAGCAGAAATATCGCTATCGCTATATATCGCTAATCGCTAACCTCGTAGCCTCGTTTGATTTTGATATCGAAAACGAGGTCGTAGTTGAAAGGTAGGCCCAAAGCCCAAAAAGGCAAAACAGTCCACACGGAGAGCAAGCAGTCAAAGTGCGAACAATAATAAGGTTTTTGCATCATGTCTGCAGAGAACTCTGGAGAAAGCAACTGTGCAGAAAAGCACAACACAATAGATGAGTACAAGAGCCTTGCAGACAGCCAGACACTTTTGAATCTTAAGTCAATCCACTGCAAACGGTGTGGCTCAAAAGTTGTGAGGGAATCTTTTGCAGTCTTAACTCATGGCAAAAAGGTTAGTATTACTAACTTACTAACTAACTAACCACGTTTTGTATCGAAAACACATATAGATCTGTATTTTCCTTTAACTTACGTTTTTCCGTTATAACGACGCCTAATTAGGGGACCCTTTATGGAAAAGGTCAGCTTGACCTTTTTTTAATGCTATCCCTCACACTCTGTAATAGACCTTTCCCATAACAGCCAGACACTTTTGAATCTTAAGTCAATCCACTGCAAACGGTGTGGCTCAAAAGTTGTGAGGGAATCTTTTGCAGTCTTAACTCATGGCAAAAAGGTTAGTATTACTAACTTACTAACTAACTAACCACGTTTTGTATCGAAAACACATATAGATCTGTATTTTCCTTTAACTTACGTTTTTCCGTTATAACGACGCCTAATTAGGGGACCCTTTATGGAAAAGGTCAGCTTGACCTTTTTTTAATGCTATCCCTCACACTCTGTAATAGACCTTTCCCATAATTACGTCATCGCCCATGCGGCGCGTGTTGCATTGTGGTACTAGTAGTTAAAACATCTGATCTCGTTGTGTGATTTGTATGGAGGTGTATGGATATGTGCGAAAGTTAGAGGTTTACTCTGATAAATAGCGAAGGAAAACATGGAAAAATCTAATGAATTTAACGATGAGCATGTCCCTAGTTTTTTTCAAAACTCTAGTTTGGGGATCAGTGCGACTGAAGGGCAAATACAGGAAGTTTTCACGGAGAAAGGCGACGAATGCTCAATGCGGCCTAACATAAACATGGAGGAACAAGAGGGACGAAAAGAAAAGAAAGCTGTCGGAAGATTCACATGTTGTGTTCCTGAATAATTTAGCAATAGTAAACGGAATTCAGAACTTTCGTTCTACAATTTTCTCAACGGAAAGAGTGTAGAAAATTAGGAACTGCGTAAAAAATGGCTGCAAATGATTTCACGAAAGGACTTCAAGGACCCGGTTAGGATACAGAGTTTGTTCACACTTTGTCGGGGGGCGAAAAATATACTTGAATAACATCCCCACTATTTTTCCAAAAACCATAAACAAGAAAGAGCAGAAAGAGAGGACAGCAAATAAATCAAGGAACAGAGAATGTTTGCCAACATACAAGAGTAGAGAACCTATAAACCAAAACGGGACATTGAACCAAGCTGATGTGCAAGCTGCAATGGAACTTGACCAGCAATCAAGTGAGTTGAATGCTGAAGAGGAGGTAAGCCAAAGAATAAGTGAGCTTGACCTAGAAACGTACAGTGAGGGTAACCAACAGCAGAAAAGAAAGAAAAGTGAAGAGGACAATCTTAGAGCCAGAATATTGGAACTTGAATGTGAAAATGTGCGTTTGAAAGATAATGTTCACTATGTTTACGTTAGGCCGTATTGAGTATTCGTTGCCTTTCTCCACGAAAACTGCCTCTATTTACACTTCAGTCGCACTAATCCCCGAACTAGAGTTTTGAAAAAACCAGGGACATGCTCATCAGTAAATTCATTAGATTTGTCCATGTTTTCTTTCGATATTTATCAGATTAAACCTCGTACTTTCGCACACATCCATACGCTTCCATACACCTCCATACAAATCACGCCACTTGATCAGATGTTTTAACTACTAGTACCACAATGCAACGCGCGCCGCGTGGGTGATGACGTAATTATGGGAAAGGTCTATTAGTGGTGTTTTTCTTTATGTTTTTAACCTTTTATAGAATTGTATTAAATGTATCTATTTTTATATTATAAAACTTGTAAATATTTTTAATTTTAATTTTGTGGCAAATGATACATGTACAAGTAAGAAACAGAGACGAATGGCTAATGGCTATAAAGAAAGGGGTCTTCGACCAGAGTGGAAAGTTCGTTTTTGCAACACCAGAGTTTACGCCACGCCAATTGTTTCTAAACAATAGGGCTATTGTTCTACCATTGTTTTCAACGTCGTTCCACGCCGGAGATCTCAGGCACAACATACATGTTTTCCAGTATGTGCCTTCGATTTTCATATTTTTTAACGGCGTTTTACCTTAGGCCGTTAAGAAAATAAAAAATCGTACAAAAATCTCTCTTAGCGATTTTTTAAAAACTCATGAATAGATGGTCCTACAAAACCTAAAAAATGCAGAGAAAAACGGCAGTATTTATGTACATCCTTTTTGCATTTAGAGTCTTCAATTACGTTGAACCTGGCTGGGCCTTTAAAGTACACGTATTTTTTTACAAGAAACTCAACTCTCAGATCGCCATCACTTGGATGGTACTTGAGTAATGTCTAAACATTGGAAAGGCTTCAAAAACTTCATTTTGAAATGTTCACGAGGGAACAGGAAGGAAGTATACATGAAGATTGCTTTGGAAGTCGTAAGAAACTCGTAAGAAACTACGAGTACTGAAAATCTGATAATTTTAAGAAACTTTCAGTACTGGCTCAAATTCTTAGTTTCTTATAAAAAAAATATGTGTAGCTTGCCCTAGGAAATTTTGATTGCGATCAATTAGGCCATTTACGGAAGCCTGTTTTGATCACGATTTTGGTGAAAGGCCGTTAAGGAGGGAGGGGGGTGGGGGTATTGATCTTAACGGCCCAATGCCGTTAAAAAATATGAGAATCGAAAGTCAAAGGCCCCTAAGTAGCAATCTCGCATTCGTACTCAATTTTCTTTTTCTGAGAAACATTTCTGGCAACATTTCCTAAATGTGTGTATACATGGAAAATTAAAAATTGGTAAAACTACCTAAGGTGCGGTAAGTTGCCTCCTTTATTTAGGGGGTCAGAGTCATCCTTCCACATAGATAATCAACAACATCAATACTGAGGGTGGCTCAGCTATAATCAGTGCAAAAATTTGGTAGAACGATTAAGGGAAACAAGGCAGTCTCTACCAAGATTTCCTGGGCAGTAGGCTATTTGAAGCATGCCAAATTTTTCTACAAAGAGAATCTCTGACCCCACTTTCAGTATTGTTGTTCCGTTTGGAGCTGTCCTGGTTCAAATGAAATTATTCAGGTGCAAAAATTTCAGAACTGTGCTGCTAGAATTGTAACAAGCAGTAGCTATGACACCGAAAACAACTACTTCTTTGGTAGGGCGATTTAAATGTTAATTCATCCTTGTCTGGGGAATGTAGGTAAACAATCTCTGATAGATGGAGTAAACAATGATGCAAAGCAGGGATGCAATTGATACCGGGTGAGTAATAAAAACAATCCCTGTTTGAAAGGCTACTGCTCCCTGGATATCAAGGCAATAATATTGGTAAATACATTATTTAGGAGTGGACATGTTCAAATATACTTTAAAATTCACCTGACTGCAATGGGTCACTCCGTTCTGAAATAATTATGAGGGATTTTCTCGAGAAAGCCCCTTCAAGAAACCTTCAAAACAGGCCTAAAATCATGACCAAATATTCCAAATATTTCTGCATTACAGCAATGACGTGAACACGTTTTAGCACGTGTTATCCTCTTGGAAGGATGAAATGGTCCGGAATAGATGTATTATGCTCCTGAGGACGGCAATTTTGTCCTCTCAAAAGGGCTATAGCATGTGCTAAAGCATGCACCAGTCATCGCTGTAAGTCAGAAATATTAGGGAAATTTGCTCATGATTTTATGCCATTTTTAAAGGTTTCTGGCAGGGGCTTTCTTTAGAAAATTCTCCATAATTTCAGAATGGAGTGGCTGATTTCAGTCAGGTAAATTTTAAAATACATTTGAACATGTCCACAATTAAATAATGTATTTGCCGATATTATTGCCTTGATATCCAGGGAGCTGTGACCTTTCAAACCGGGATTGTTTTTATTGACTCACCCGGTATATGACTGACCCTTTTACAAGCATCGCATCAACTGAAAATACATATCTTGTTGACAGGATATTTTATATAAGATTGCACTTTACTACATCCTTTTTCAGATGGATTTACCAACAATGAAGAAAAAGAATGAAGAGAGTAACAAAAACGAAGAATCATCATGTTTCTGGCTTCTCAAAAATATGATGGATTTTGAGAATGTTGGATTTTCAAATACAGTCAATGATATCAAGTATCTTTGCTGTGCTGATTGTGAAGTAGGACCAATTGGATTTCATATTATTCACAACAAAACTGAATTCCTTGTTGCTGCAGATAGGGTTGATTATAGGTAGCAGTGTACAATTTTGTAATTGAAATTAGGAATATTATATATATATGGGATTATGAAATTAATTTTTGGCAATTTTTTCTTGTTCTAGTAAATAAACATTGAGAAATTAAAAAGCAAGTTTTTCAATGTTTGTTTCTTCCAAATTGTATACATCTTATTGCCACACTCCAGTAGCCAAAAAAATGTTGTAATTCTTTGGAGCACACATTTAAAGGGAAAGGTGCATATGTGTTAAATTTTCTCAAAATATATTTGCATGATTGCAGACTGCACACATCATAGTCTCTGTTGAAGAATTGAATCATGATGATCTCTTTCATTAAAGAATCAGTGCGCACAACAATATACAGTATTGATATGTTTGGTTTTATGACTTTAAAGATAACTTGTTTGAGTAACAAAATGAAACTTTTGACGGGGAGAACAATTTCCTGTGGCCTAATGACTATGTAAAAATTTTGTGGAAGCATTGCTCCCATGCTTCCACATTTTCTTAACCTCTGAACTAGGGAAACTATTCTCCTTCAAAACCTTGTGCAAAGTGGATAGAAGTTTACTACTTCTGGTTGTTGATTACTGACCAATATCTTTACTTCACAAAGTGGATCATATAAATCATTGTGGAAAGTTCCAGCAAGTTCCCAACCCCCATGAATACACAGTGACTCAGATTTATTTAGAAGATGAGAGCTGTTAGACTTAGCAAGTCAAGCACTATGGACTTGTCAAACTTAATGATGCTCAACTGCAAAATACAAAATTCTAGAAATCTTAAAGTTTTACCAAACTCTCAAATACAATTTAACTTGAATTCTGCTGTAACTTAAATTATCATATTCCATTGATTAAGCAACATTACTTTATAAACACTCCCTCCAAGAGGCTCATCTCACTATTAACAAGCATATGGGACCTCTAAAATTTAAGAAACATACATCCTTGATCAAGAATTCTTCTAAAATGCCTGCCCCCCCTTGATGATATTTATTTATTCAAAAGATGCTATTTCACTACTTAACCCAATCTGCATTGGGCTATTTTGTTGTAGTCCTAGACTGAGGGAGGGGCATTTTCCACCCCCCCCCCGTTTTCTCCGAAACAACAGGAGATATAACAATGAAACTTAAACCTCAATTGTTCTTTGGACAATTGGCTTTACAATACAACAATAGTATTTAATTAGTCACGTGATTGCTCAACAACAAAAACCAATGGGAATTCGGCAAATTTATTGCTTCTATGAAGCAAATTAGATGCGAATTTATATATTTTACAATTCTTGATTAGAACAATGACATCACAAATGTCAATGACATCATAGATTTTGCTGATGTCAGCAAATATGAACAATTTATTTATCAAATCATATCAAATGAAAGCACTCATCAAAAGCAATCAAATGGTACATTTTTTAGATCATTTGCACAACCTGTACGAAACAGTCAGGCCATAATTGGCATTATTATGGCCATACTTTTCAATTGTTTAGCAGTCCTCCAACAGTAGGATAACCTGACCTTAATATGGTAATTTCCACTGAAATATGCGAATTAGCTCCAATTCGCAGTACTTTAGCAGTACAATAAGCAGAACTTAAGCAGTACAAGATTCAGGCAGCATTACAAAGAATCATGTACAGTTGTTGTACTTTTAAATTACTTCTACCATATCAGTAGTATGGCTAAAGTATGGCCATATTGCTTCTAAGCTTAGCAGTACTGTTTTTGTACAGAAAACAAAACAAGTTTTGAGCTTTTTTGTTGCCGCTCTCAAAATATGATGTTATTGTGGTCACATGATCAATGCCAGAACAATGAAATGTCAAAAATTTAATTTCCTATTAAATTTGATTAGAAGTCACCTAGACTGGCTGTTATATCTCCTGTCTTTTCAGCGTTGCGCAGCAAAGTTTGGTGGAGAGAGGGGTAAATAGGGTAAATAGTATGAATAGGGCTAAGAAGCAGAAGACAAATCTGATTTGGGGATTTTTAGGATTGTTCCTACCATTTTCAAGAATGAGCATGTGCCAGCAGGTCTTCAAAAAAGTACCCATTCGAATATGCATCATGGAGTGCTTGACCGGCTGACCCAAAAAAAACTTCACGGGCTAGATCGCACCTAGCTTCCTGAAAGCAAATGTTATGAATACAAACATAGTCATAAACAACAAGGTGTCAGCTTTTTTCAAAGGATCTAGCTATCTTTTGAGTTTTGCTTGGTCAGTTTATTAAGCCATGACTTGCCTCCGAAAAACCAGTTTCAAGTAAACGGTAGTTTCTTCATTTCTCGGAATTTCCACTCTTGCTTGTAGTCCATGTTTTGGAAGATGTGAAAAAGCCGAATTCCAAATGTGCATGGGAGCACGAAATTTGAATAAGGAACAGAGATCAATCATTTTGCAAACACCAGATTTCTCTAGACGACTCAACCCTATTTCACATGGTCATTTTTCCAATAAATAAGTGTATGAATTGAAAATTTTGCAGCAAATTAGCTTTATCTTGCTTGTTTAATGCATTTTGAGTCAATATTGATTGGAACTAGCAATAATAATACTATGAAAAAATGGAAGTGACAATCTGTGGGGCAAACAAAGAGATAATTAAACGCTAATTGTCCTACAAATAGAAGCTTAAAATTTCTTAAAAGTAGATATTATCAATCTACGTGGTATTGCTATAATTTAAGACCATTTTCATTAAAATCGGTTGAGTAGTTAATTAAATATGATTTTTCTTGTGAAGAAGCCATAAATTTGCCAATTTTCCTTTGTTTTTTGGTTGCCTAGCAACGAATAACGTGACTAAATAATTGCCATTGTTATATTTGGAAAGCTTATTGTCCAAACAACAATTGAGGTAAGTTTCATTGTTATATCCTTTGTAGTTTCAGAGAAAAAGAGGGGGGAGGGGCGAAAAACACCCCCCATGCCAAAATATATAAAAAAATACCCCAATACCCCATGTGAAATAGGGTTAAATCCATCCTAAATTTTAACAAAATGTTGACTGGAAAAGGATGGTGATTATTTCACTCTCATGCCCGTCGGAAGCGGGGGGGGGGGGCTGGGGGGGGCTTCAGCCCCTAAATAATTTGCTGAAGTTTGTTGCTTTTTAGTGAAAAAGGCTGCTAAAAAGTAATGCTTATGAAAATGAACATTTATATTTATTTATACTAGAGGAAGTTATCAGAGGTATCAAGCTATCACGTTTCTTTTTCATAAAATTAAAAAACAGTCTCTTTCTCAGTGATGTTGAGGTCATATTTTTTAGATGGCAAATTCTTCATGATAGAGGCGTTTTCCAACGATCTAAAGGGCGTGGTCGCAAAAAATTTTCCTCACTCCGCTCGCATCTGGTTCCAGCCCCCCCAATATGAATTTCGTTCCGACGGGCCTGCACTCTAAATGAGAAATGTAGGCTTCGAAATTTTCTTTGAATCTGGTTTTTCAGAGGGTAATCATAGCTTAAAATGACTTTACAGCATCTCAAAAAATAGCCAAGCCTTTCAAATAAATAGTGATGCAAAGTATTTGCCAATAACTTCTGATTTCAGAGAGCTGGTTATGATCTAGCTCGTGAACTTTTTTTGGGTCACCCGGTATGTTGGATTTCCTCCGTGCTGTATCTAACAAAAATAGGTTTGCTATGCAGCCAGATAAAGAGGCAAGGGTGGGCATGTGCTGTGTTTTTTGGTGGTCCTATGTATGTCTTAGCAAAACGATTTCACCAGCCCACTTACCAGTACAAATTGCGATCTAAAAAGACTGGTTTTGGGAACATAAATGTTTATAATACTCCGATGAAGCCCAATTTTGGGGGAAAATATTGACCTACATCCAAGAAAATGAACAGTCCAAGTTATTTGCAAAATGATGTTGTTGAAAAGAAAACAAAATAAACCTGATTTTAGGGACAGACATTAACATAGTATGGGAGAAATGAACGGGATATATGGACATACATGGGGCCACTGTCCTTACTGCAACATGCCCACCCTTGAAGAGGAGAGGCCATTCCAGTCATTTTATAAATTTTTTCTAAAATATAATTTGTTTTCATATATAAATGAAATCTAGCTGTCATGATTATTCTGCTTGAAATTGCTTTCGAAGAAGCACTTCCGAACCGAACTCAAGCAGTTAGTGTTTCAGTAAGTGTGGCTCCCCTCTAAGGGCTTCAGTAATTTTGGCTCAATGATATCAGTAGATGGGTGGGGATTTTTCAATAAGCTATGAAAATACTTCAGGGATTATTTCTACCAGCTCCCGTTTCATTACCTTTTGATTTTTGGTAGCTGGAGGGCTGGAAAATCGATTTCAACAGCTAACAATGGATTTTTATGAAGGTGGTATTTTCCGTAATTAAATCCCTATGCAAACATTGACAGGGGGGGGGGTGTTGGGGTGATGTAATTTCAGTTGATGGAAATTTTGAACCGTTTCGTCGCTGTCCATCTTCTTTGCTGCTGAATGCTAAATTATTTCTTGCAAGGAGAAAAGCATCACCCTTTACCAGGCACATTTGCTAGCGGAGATTGTGTTTGTGACGAAACTCCTGTAGAAATGTCAGTGTCAGTACCACCGAAAAAATCTTGCGCTGAATCAAAAGTCCTGAATCCATGGACTGTACTATCACTTTTTGCTCTTTCAAGATACATTCCTAGTCCAGATAGTCGACGCCTGCTGGTAGAATCTTTCCGCAGTGATGTAGAATCTTTCCGCAGTGATGCAGAATCAATGCGATGAACACCGCCATTAGTGTGCAATTTCATTTTTTCAAGTTGGTATTGTAGTGTCATTAACTGATCTCTAGTTTCGCTGAGTTCGTAGTTTAACATCTGTGTTTCATGTTTATTTGAAAGATGTTGCTCTTTTAACAGGGCATTCTCTTTCCGCAATCCATTTAAGTTCTCTAGTAATGCCTTGTTATCCGTAACTTTTTTCTGTAATTCCTCTTCGTAAAAGTTAGAACTTTCTCCATGTTTATCGACATTTACTGAGCTTCCGTCTGTTTCTACAACGAAAGAATGTACTGTTTGATTTTTCTCGACGAACTCATTCAAAATTGTTACTTCTTCTCGCAAAGATTCCACTTCATTAAGCAGTAGTTTTTTCTCATCGCGTGCAAGTTTTAATTGGTTTGAAAGATGGTTTATTTTTGCTCCCGATGATTTCAGTTGCTTTCTTGAATCTTTGATGAGATTCTTCAGAGTTTCATCCCTAGAATTGAATTTAAAAAGTCTGAACGATATGATTTCAAATTGAATGGAAAATTCAGCAAGGTTTACAATAGAAGGTTCACCATTGTAATTACTCGAAAAAGGAAAGTTGCATGCCCGAGATTTTGGCACTCGATTCGTCTTCGATTTTTTCGCTAAGCATTGTCAAATCTCGGTGGTCAATCAACATCAATCAAGTCATCATCCTGGAATCCCCTCATAACATATCTCCTACTTTGGTTGTCGGGCAATTAAATTGAAGCGGACGAAGTTTTAGCGATTGTTGCTTAACTATCCCAGTCTCCACATGCAACCACTCTAGGATGTCCAGCCTACATGTCAATTATTCTTTGGTTTCTTTATTAATATCGAAAATTGGCGAAGATAAGGACTTGGCAAACCTGCCAGATCTAAAACCGGCTTAAAGTCTTCAAAAACAGGGATCAATACATAGAAAAACAGTACATAGAAAAACACAACACATTTAGGGTGAATGTGATGCCAACACTGGTAAGTGGTATCGAAGATGTCCGTTTGTGAGATTGCGCTGATTTTTGTACAATCAGCGATATAAATGTATAAGGTTAGGCAATAAAAATGCTCGTATCATATTCACTTAAAACCACAAAGGGTGCATAAAGACAAAGAAAGGAAGGAAAATAAGGTAACGGAAAAAAGGTTGCGGTGAAAAGAGGGGAAGGAAAGGAAAGAAGAAGAAAGTGCAGCTCTATTTAGTTTAGCCAAAAAATAATGCCCTATCATTACGTCACATTCGAACTTTTTCAGCCAATCAGATTGCATAACAGAGTTGCTGCCCTGATCATAGGGTAATAATGCAGTATATCGCATAGATTCGAGTCGTTTCATGAGAAAGTTCTGCGTAGGTTCCAAGGTGTACGAGTTATTTTTGGTTGTGACACATGGTAACTTACATCGCAGTAGTCAAAGTGAGGTGACTGACTGAATTGTACCGAAATTATCAGTTCATGCAAACTATTCCAATTTGAGAAAAGATATTGTTTATTTCTGCGACAAAAAATTATAATACCAACCAGAGAACTGTTTGCATACTACCGGGTGTCCCAAAAAAGTACTCCTGTTTAAAAAATCACCAAAACTCGATTATTAAACCTATCATAAAATTTTCTTGTTGGTCTCTTTTGTCAATGAATCAAATATATTTAAAGATCATAAAATGTTTCTTTTCGTTACTTAAAGGGTATAAAATGACTGCTTGAAAAACCTTATTCTGAGCTATACTCTTTAATGAGCATCGTAAATCTTGCCAAAAAGCCATTATTTTGAAAGTTATCATTATCATTTATTTATGACCAAACTAAAAGCTGAATATACACAAATAAATTAATCAGGTTATCATCAGTGCTCTTTTGCAGTATGCTTCAAAACCAGGGAGCCATAAAAAGAGCAAAAGTTGCTAATTTTAAAACTAATCACAAGATCAGCATCACCTGGGAATATAATTTGGTCTTTGATCAACGAGCCAAAGAAAGAAATTTAAAGATCGGCCATACAACAAAATTTTGGTGATCAAACAGGAGTACTTTTTTGGGGACACCCGGTAGTTTAATTTGCACGTGCTCACTATGTCCCAGTTCTGCAGTTGATCGAAATCAATCCAGTGGTTTTGATGTCTTTCAACGAGTTCTAAATCTGCCTAATATACTAAATCCTTATTGTGGCCAGTTTGCAATAGTAAACAGCGTTTGAATCACTCATTTCGGTTGTTCGCTTATTTGCTTCAAGACCTTTTTTCAGTTCACCTTTTTGGAAACCCAGTGGAAAACAATTTTAAGATTGTTGATCTATTCTAATCTTTTAGTAATTTTGGAAACATGTAACAACTACTTTTGGAACATACTGTAGAGAAAAAGGAGGTACAAATGATTAAAACCATTGGTCACCTAGTTTGGCAAGGCTTTTAAGGACTTACAGAAGTGTGCCATCTTTCGCTTTTTCGATTTCGGATAACAATGAATCGTAAGCTTCGTGCATTTTGTTCTCCAATTTCGTGCATTGCTTGATCTTCTCTTCGAGTATTCTCTCATTTCTTAAGTTGATGAATTCCTGCCGAGAAGATTCTCGTTTGATATCCCGTTCTTTTTTCTCTTTATCACACGACACTTGTTTCATATATTCAAATAACTTTGTTTGCAAACGAGTATTTTCTGCTCGCAGTTCTTTGTTGTGAAGCACGAGCTTCTTCTGTTTTTCATGTTCGTTTTCATGTGCTGAGAATCTTGCATCCTGCAAGAATATTAACATTTTCAATTTTAATTTCTGTCAGATGATACCAAAAATTGCTAAACGATTAAAGATTGTAAAATAAAATGCGATTAAAATGATTTTTCTGAGATTTTGTGAAATTCTTTACTGCAAGTGCTTCCACAAATGATCAAATTGCAAATGACGTGGTGGAATGTTGAAGCTAAATCTCACCTGGCTTCCTAAAATCAAACGCTATTGACACACGCTTTCTGTCACTATTTAGTTGAAAGGCTTGGCTATCTTTTGAGATGCTGCATGATGATCACTTTAAGCTACGGCTACCCTCCGAAAAACAGGATTCAAAGAAATTTTCAAGTCCTGTATCTAGCATTCATCTTTTTCCAGTCCACGTTTGGTAAAGGTTTACGAAAAGGATAGTTTTAAAGTCCTCTTCAGAACACGGACTAAAAAAGTTGGAGATAGTTCGATTTGGACTGAGAATGAAATAATGCAGCTATCATTTTATTGCCCCGACCCCACACCTCAGGATAGGCAGGGCTGATGCGGGGCCATTTGCCTCCTGTTCACTGAAAATTTTGTCCCGGGGAGCGGGGATACGCGGGGCGATTCGCTTCTCCCGAAATCTCGCAGCTTTTAGATTGCGCATGCGCAGTAGCGTTATTTTCTGTCTAGAATGGCCAAAGGATCTGGCAGCGTCAAGAATAGATTTCACACCTCTTGCGCAGCCAACCAACCATAATGGTTTGCTCTCTCTGTTTATTTTGATTTTTAACTAGTGCTCTCAATGGTTTGAAATCTATTCCCCATAAAGGCAAATCACTTTTTTCACAAAGCTGAATCTTCTGTGTCACAAATCTGTCCTTGCTCTTCTGAACAGTCACATTGAAGTAGCTTTTCGTATATTCTTTCGCCGTTACTGTTTCAATAACTTAACGAAACACAAGAAATGCCAGGAATTCCATTTATCCCCCGCATAACATGCCGGGGCTTTAAGCGGGGTCAAACGAGAGATTAAATCAACACATTTTAAAAATCACTTTTCAGAGAGTTGCCAATGCTTAAATTAACCAAGCACCATCTCAAAAGATTTTTGAGCCTTCCTACTAAATATGAATACAAAGACTTTGTTGATAGCATTTGTACTCAGGAAGCTAGGTGCAATGTAACTCGTGACGTTGTTTGAGTCATGGGTTCTGAAATTTTCGTGTAATAATTTGAGTAGTAGCTTGAGCATCCAGCAGTCAAACCATAAGCCTCGGATTGTGAAATGAGCTATTTTTATAAAATCGCTTCTAATTTGCGAACGATACAACCGATTTTGACAAACTAAATTTTCTTATCTAAATTGATGTTAGCTACACAGTTATGATCAGTTTATAGGAATCTGATAAATGGTCTGAGAGCTACAAGCTTTCAAACATCTAAACGTTTTCTGACTCACCCGGTATACTATCTCTTACGGAATCTATAGACCGCTCAAATTTTCATGTTTTCCAGAAATGTTCCTACCTCCCCTATGTCATGTCAAATGTTGTTTCAAAATCAAAAGAAAGCATCAAATATTACCTTTGTCAGTGTCTCTTTGCTGTCAAAATTAGACTCTTTTGTTGTTCCTGAAACGAGTTCATTTTCTGTCAAATTCTTCGTTGATATCGAATCAACAATGATGTTGTCATGTACAGTATTATCCTTTCCACTTATGCTGGTCAGCATTGGCTCATTCTTCGTCAACATCTTAGAGCTTATAGCAACTTCGTGGTTCTCTGCAGGTTCCCCAGTCATCGTGAATGGTGTTGCATGTTCTATTGTCACAGTCTGTCTCTCTTGTACAGCTTCTGAAACTTCGGATTTACGAAAACTGGGAAGAATGTTAAAACTGGCTTCAGAGATTTCCCGCTCTCTCTGGGAAGCTAAAATGAAAATAAATCGCAATAAATGATGGAAAGTTCACATAAAAGTTTTCAGATCATATTAAACGATTGGATTGAAACTCTATACCTTGTGAGCCAAAAAAGTGAACCAAGAAAATCTGCTACACGAAACAAAGTAATGGACCAAAATGAGTGACTTAAACGCTGTTTGCTAGATAACTGACCAGGCTACATCGCAACTATTTTTCGTTATTTTATTGACATCTCAAAATGGTGGAAATGAGGATTTAGCGAAACAAGGTAGGTTGAAACCCGTCGAAAATCATCGAAAACAAGGGATTGGTTTGATCAGTGCGAGACAATAAGAAACGCTTCTCGTTGTAACTTGGGAATAGTCATGTCATAAACTGAATTCTCAATGCATACTATTTTATATTTCCGAGGCAGGGCAATTCTAATACCACAACCGGATTGTTTGGGCATATCTAATCTGAATTGCGTAGTCCCAAGCTGATATGCCTATTGTGTCGTAGCTTGAAATCGATCCCCTGTTTTTGATGACCTTCAATGGCTTTTTAGATCTGCCTGGTTTCACAAAATCGTTACTTTCTCCAATGTTGCGATAACGATAAAAAGAGCAAAACAGAATTGCAATGTAAGCTAGTCATTTAGATACCAAGCCAAGTTTAAATAATTCTTTTCCGTTGATTACAATATTTTATGTAACTGACTTTCTCGGTTCACTTTTTTTGGGCCACTCGGTACGTATTTGAATGGGCTTTCTGGATGCCAATACCTCAAGTATTACGAGCGACAGCATACACAATGGGTGGTAGAAGAAAACAGTAAAGGAACTGATATGCATGAAATCATTATTATTGAGGCAGTCTGAAAAATTCACTTTTCACAAGGCTGGAGTAGCTGCAGGGCTATTGCTTAATCTGCAAAAGGTCTAGCTCAGACTCCATGTCAGATTAGGGCATTCATTTCAATATTTTGTGTCGCTAAAGCAATCGAAATGTACACTCAGTATTAAAGGATACCAAAGGGTCAGGAACTAAGATCGGTCGATGATTTAGTTATAAATGTGGGTGTGATTTACATGGGAGAGTTGTTCCGTTTGTGGCTCGCTTCCGGTTCAGCGAGTTGTTCCGATACTTTGGTCAAATCCCTCATAAAAAAATCGCGATTACATGTAACGAGCAAAACCACCTTGCCGGGTTGATTCACTTTTCGAAAGTGTAGTCACATAAAATCACAGCAACCGAAGAAACATTGGGTTAGGGCCTGTTTATATTTGGTGGGCCAGCTCATTCATCAGGTGGGAAGATTCACAGCTCGTGTTCATATGATGAATTTTGACCTGGCACAGTGGGCCAGCAAAGTCATTCAACTTAAAGACCCTTTCCTGACCGGCAGCCTTTGCGGCCCTCGATTTCTGTTCACAACAGCTTCGCTTCGTTTGGATTCGTATTTGACATCCAGATAGAATAGCACAGTTGTAATCCGTCTTAATCTTCGACTGAAATCGCGTAAATGGTCAACAAATTATATCAATAGTCTCTTTAGTTCATAAACAATGTATTTAAGCATGTATTTTCGTACTGCATAATCGGAGTTGTGGGAATTAGAGGAAAGAATTTTAGGTTACAATGGCAGAGAGGAGTGGAGAGGAAATGATCTCGTTTGCGGTAAAGAAAGCATCAGAGATCGAATATATTTTAATTATTTTTATGGTCAAGCATTAAACTCAACAAATAAATGCATTTAGAAACCCAAAGATTAAAACTGAGAAATGTAATGAACTGTACCTCACTCGTTGGACTGGACTCCTCTTGTTCGAGCAATAACGGAAATATATGCCAGAATAAGAACCGGTAGGTGAAAGGTTATTGATTCAATTTGGTCTACTTCCTCTTAGGGAACATATCTGCAGTTATTTCTCGGACATCCACTTTGACTTGTGATGAGATTTGGAAGTATTCCTTCATCATAGCAGTGAGTTGTCAGTAAACCGCCATATTTTGCGTGTGATCGAATGAACACAGGACTTATTACATCATCGTACGCATCACTGTTGATAAATTGGCGGTAGTCTCATTTTGAGGAGAGACCACTGGGACACATTGTAATCAGTCTAGATACAGCCACCTTAAGTTTTGTAAACAATAATAAAGGCGTGCAAAGGTTGCCGGTTAAGAAAGGGTCTTTAAATGGCGTCATTAAAAAGATAACAGTTTCCATTGTTATATTCGCGCTTGCGCACAATCGACGAATTCATCCCACCTGGCCAGCCAGGCTCACTGCATCCTGTTCAAATGAGAAATTTCTGTTCCACTTGAGTGACATCTCATCTATTCTTGACTAAAATCCCATTCAACCGTGCTGGCCCATCTCTCATACGAACAAAACTTTATTCTCCTATGGAAATCACAATGTATGTGAGATCTCACTCAAGTTAGCTAGCCCACTCAGGCGAGCTGACCCACCTCCTACGAGCATGCCCTAACCACTGATAGCGAATAACATCCGAATCCGAAGATAAGCTAGACTTTAGTTAGAAATTATAATAAAAACATATTTTCATTTTTTCACAACCATTGATCAAATCCTATAATGAAATCACAATGTAGGTGAGATCTTACTCAAGTGAGCTAGTCAATTCAGGTGAGCTGGCCCACCTCATCGCCTGATATGTACAGGCCCTAAGCCGCTGCAATTAACTTATGGCAAATAACGAAGTGTCCGAATCTTTCATTTTCATTTTCATTTTATATTCTTTAAACACGGTAATCCTGTCAGCTAAGGCTGCAATCTAAGCTAGATTTTAGTTAGAATTAAAATAAAAAAATATTTTCATTTTTCACAATATTTAACCAAATCCTATAATGAAATCACAATGTAGGTGAGATCTTACTCAAGTGAGCTAGTCAATTCAGGTGAGCTGGCCCACCTCATCGCCTGATATGTACAAGCCCTAAGCCGCTGCAATTAATTGATGGCAAATAACGAAGTGTCCGAATCTTTCATCTTCATTTTCATTTTATATTCTTTAAACACGGTAACCCTGTCAGCTAAGGCTGCAATCTAAGCTATATTTTAGTTAGAATTTTAGTTAGATAGTTAGAATGTTAGTTAGAATTTTAGTTAGAATAGGAACTTTTTTGGGCAAGCTAAGCAACTGTCTATCATATATAAATCCAGAAACATACCCAATGAAGCTGATCTCGAATATTCTCTTTGTGCAGCGGCTTCCGTCAAAATTTTTGTCATCCTTGCGAATAAAAATGAAGCAGCATTATTTGACTTTCAGTTACAAACAAAATTTCAATTTCAATTGTGTGCATATTTTCAGCGAAAACTACGATACAAATAACTACATTTGATGTTTTGATGCAAATAGATTGATCTACTTCAAAATTGCCAACGAATTAATATAGTGACAGGCAGAGGAGGGGGAGAATGAAGGATAAATTGTAAAGAAGAGCATCAGCACTGTAAATCCTCGAAATAGCACCCCAGGGCTTATTGCGCAAATTACTTTTTGGAAGGGCGCTTATTTGAGCAGGGCGCTTACTGGATGCGGGTTTATCAAATGGCAGATGTGTGTTGACATACTGCTGTTCTAGCAAATAAAGGTGCGCAGCAAAGTAAAAAATGCCTCAATTTTGAAGTAGAAGTCATAGGAAGTGATATGAAATATAATGAGGATAAACATGATATCTAGACATGATATTTATCTATTCAATAAATGTAAAACACTCACCTTTTTCAATTCAAATACCCCCATGCGGCTTATTCGAGGGGGGTGTTATTTTTCAACGTTAGTTCTGAGCTGAGGACTGATTTTAGGGGGGTTTATTGAAGTTGGGGGCTTAATGAAGGATTTACGGTCAAGGGTTTGGACACCAACGAAGTTTAGCACTGCGATAACAACTGCTTGTAATGCTTTCATAAGATCTATTTCGCAGGAGAATTCCAAACATTTTGAGGAATGAAATGTTACTCCAGGTCTTAACACAATATCTTGTGATGGGACACATCATAGTTTTTCTGGACCAGGGTTGAGAGAGTTTAGCAGTTGTTGCTTGGCTAGTCGGTATATGGTGTTTTATATTCGTACGTTGGAAGTGGCTTGTAAAGACCCGGTGTAAACGAGAATGAAGCCATTTGGCTCTGTTCTTTTTTTGGATCCAATCTCAAATTTTGATCCCGTGCACACAAGACCGATCCCAAAATGTTTTGCGGATCTGATCCAATCAGATCCACTTCTCTGAGACATGCGCAGTATTCTTGTTAAGACTTGGCGCCAACCAGAAACAATAGCAAATTTCCATCCGTTCATATTTGGATCCAGAACTTTGCGCTCACACGGAGGTGAAATGGATCGGATAAAGATGGGAACTTTCAGATGGCATTGAATTTAGTTACGAAATGGAATCGAGAATTTAATGCCAAATGGAGAAATACGTTGCAGTATATTCAATTTTTCGCAAATTTTACATTGAAATCAATAAAAAAATGTCATGGCTTTGCCCTTGAGGCAAGATTGCTTCATATTCGCAATACGTCATTATCACCAGACCATCTTGTAACATACACAACTTTAAAAGTAATTCATAAATCCTTACGATTCTGATTGATTCTGTGTTGAGTAGTCAATTGCCGAATGCTTGAAATCATCTGTGAGATTTGGATCTGCCCCATTTGCAAGCAATAAGTGAACCATCTTTGGTGTCCCCTCACACGAAGCTGCCATCAGCGGAGTCCTAAGGAAAAATGGCTCATCAGTTTAAGCTGAATGACTTAAGTTAACAGATGGAATTGCACAGGTCTAAAAATAGGCTACTGTATTTGGTAATCTCGATGCGCGAAGGAACAAAGCAAAGCCAAAGAAACAATGGAATATGTAGGTTTCTTCTTTGTGCTATCCATTGACAACGCCATTTGGCTCAAGCTTGTCACTTTAAGCTTTATGGATCTATTTATAGATAGAATTGAAGACGGTAACCATAATTTCACATATTTACACAAGTTTCACACATTTACACACATTTTTCATAAGGAACTGTTTATAAGAAATCAAAGTCTCATAAAAAAAGTCAGCAAACTTGAGTACTAGAAGTGAGTTATTCATAACTTGTTTTTTGTACTGCATTATACAGAATTACGCGAATAATGTCTACATAGTGGCACAATTATGGTTTCATTCTGTGAAGTGTTCTCATGAAGGGACAGGAGATCCTAGCCCGAGGGGCATATCACTCCATATAAATCCCGTACGCTCTTGGCAAAAATCCTTTTGTTTTCAAGAAAGATCCCTAAAAACCCCCAGAAATCCTATTGTTTTCCGGAAATCTCGTACGCGTTTTGAGAGAGTGCTTCACCCCTCGTCCTAGCCAATGCAATTTCAAACTTATGTTTGGTACACGTATTTTTTATAAGAAAGTGTTTTGAAATCAAAGTCTCACACGAAAGAAGTTACCAAACTTGAGTACTGGAAGTGAAGTATTTATAACTTGTTTCTCGTACTGCATCATACAGAATTACGTGAATAATGTCTACATAGTGGCACAATTATGGTTTCATTCTGTGAAGTGTTCTCATGAAGGGACAGGAGATCCTAGCCAATGTAATTTCAAACATGCGTTCAGTGCAAGTATTGTTATAAGAACGTATTTATAAGAAATCAAATCTCTTGACGAAAAAAAGAGAAGCATGTATATCAGATTCCTGGTGTAATTGAAAAAGACAACAAACCTGCCATGAGTATCTCTTGAATTCACTTTAGCACCACTTTCAATGAGTTGTTTACCAATATCAAGATATCCAAAGGCGGCTGCCACATGAAGAGGTGTATAACCCATCTAAAGCAAAAATAGAGGGTCATGCGCTGGTTGAAATTGATGTAGCAATGATGTTAAATGTACTGGTTGTGTGGAAAATCCTTGTACATCTGTCAGGTCAATGACTTCGCAAAGCTTGAATTAGTAGAGAGGAACTTTCTTCAGAAATTTCAAAGAACTTGTATAAGTCAGATTTCTCAGAAATTTCTTGCGCTTAGATTTCACCTCCACAGTATCGCACAACCTTTGTTTTTTTGTTTTTTTTTCTATGTTGCTACCTAGCATCCGAAGGTAGTTTTAAGACACTGAGAAGCTAAGCTTATCGAAGCAGTGTCTTGGTCCTTCCTCTCGATGTGACCACACCTCGCGATTCCTTTAGCCTGGAATTACAGAGAGTTGGCGACTCTCTTCACTCTACGTAGCAGGTTCGACAGGGCGGGGACTCGAACCACCAACCCTCAGGTTGGTAGTCAAGCGCGCTACCATTGAGCCATCCCCGCTATGAAGCACAACCTCCTCAGTACTGAAAGTATTCAGTCACCGTACTGCAAAACCTCGACAGTACTGAAATTATCCCAAACAGTACTGAAATTATCCCGTCTCTATACTGAACAACCTCCACAGTATTGCACAGACGTGTGGCAGGATGATCAAAATCATGTCGTTTCTGACAACACCATTAGCGATATTTGAAAACTCAATATTGCTGAAAAGGCTGTGCATTCCCTTAGAATCCTCCTTTATGTCAGTGTTTGCGCAGCTGGTAAGTGAATGCTTCACACACTCTGTAGTGAGTGTAAATATCAGGGGAAATGGACATTCAGTGCAGTAATTTCAAAATTCTTGCTGATTGGTATCATTATGTAATTTCAATCATATTCTGTCAGTTTCGGGGCTCGGTAGGTGCATAATAATCTGTCAAATACATAAAGAACGGAAATTTTGCCCGAAATGTTAATGGTTTCAAATCTGATGTTGGTCGAGAATTTTCAGGACACAATTCTTTCAAACTATTCTTACAAGGAAAAGGTTATCCGCAATATCCCGATAAAGAAATTTTTAGCACTTTTTGTAAATTGATTATTTTTTTAAGAAACTGACAAAGCCTAGTCTTGGGATTTCAAAGCGCCAAACTATTGGTTACAATTTGTTACAAAATCAAGGCAAACAAATTTCCGCAAAATTGTAAAAGACATACTTTGCCGAAAATCAAAGTTTGTTGAATCTCATTCAAAGGATAGCTTCTAATAAAGTTGCTCTTCCTAAAGTACATATATTTACACGAACTGTGAATGTTCATTTCAAGATAATCAGAAAAGTTTGTACCTTGTCTTTGATATTGACATTCCCATGGGCATGACAAATGACTGCAATTATAGATGGTTTTTTATTGACAGTTGCAATATGTAACGGAGTTGATTCGTGATTGTCCCAAACATCGGTAGATGCTCCATGATCAATTAAGACCAAAACACACTCTGGAGAAAACACCTCCACTGCCTAAAATGAAGCAAGTACCAAATGAGTAAAAACGAAAAGTATTGTGTAGGCTGTAAAATAGACGATTGCGCTAAAGATGGCGTTAGGGAACGTTTTTACCATGACTCTTTGCGTTCCATGATCATTGACCAATCAAATCAATCAAAATTCTTTCAGACGCAAAGGATTAAGCTAAAAGTTTTCCTGACACCATCAAAAGCCAATCGTCTATTGTGATCATTTTTCTACCATTCAATTTGTCTAACAATTCTTCTAACAGATTGATTGGTTGGTTGATATATTGAAGATTGGTCATTTTTTCATCAAGACTTGTTTTCTTGGATTTAGGCATTAATTTTTAGCTAGTCCTTTCTTTTAGCTATATACCAGGATGCCTAACAAAAAGGTGGAGGACGGATGATTCTGGCAATTAAGTATATAACTGCTTATAAATCATTCCCTGACTGCTAAAAAAGGAAAAATGCACATCCAGATCTTTTAAAAAAAGCATATTTTGCCAATTAACTTAAAACCTAATACAATTGATATATATATATATATAAACAGTTAAAGTCAAGAAGGTTTAACAAAAGTTGTTGGAAAGAAAGAAAGAAAAAAACCCAGCTAATAATATATAATAGTCTTTCTTCTTATCTTTATTACAAACTGTTTTCATATTATTAAGGGATATACTATTTATGGTCCTTTCATTCTTTATTTTGTTCTTAAATTCCCTTACTTGCTGACAACTTAAATCCATTAGGGAGTGCATTCCACAATGCCGGTCTTCTAAACGCTGGCATGTCTCCTGGGGGGCACTCCTATACTTTCCTATAGCTGACCTGTTTTAACAAAATACATACCCTAATCGTGGAAATTTTTCTTGAGCACAACCCTTTCCCGTGTCATATTGAATTTCTTAAGTTTAGGTGCCCTAATCACTGACAACGAATCGAGTCTTTTCATTTCTGCGGATGAGAGCAACCTCACTTGTTGGAGAGGAGGAGATTGCTCCTGAACTCCTACCCCTCCTTTATGAAAATACTTTGGCCATACTACTGCTAAGGTAGAAGTAATTTAAGAGTACAACAACAGTACATGATTCTTTGTACTGCTACCTGAATCTTGTGCCACTTAAGTTCTGTTTATAGTACTGCTAAAGTACTGCGAATTGGTGCTAATTAGCATATTTCGGTGGAAAATACTGTTAAGGTCCGGTTATCCTATTGTTGGAGAACTGCCAAACAATTGAAAAGTATGGCCATAATACTGTTAAATTATGGCCTGACTATTTCGTACAGGCTTGTAATTAATTTTTTGCCAGTCTGCTAAGTTTGTTGATTCGTCACAATTTCTACTTTAAAATGCTTGATTAAAAATATCATTAAAGAAGAGTTTTTGATTTATCAAATGCAAGAAAGAACACCCTTTTTAAAATTATGGTCGAATTGGTGTCCCTAAACCTGGGCCCACGAGGGCCCATGCCTACTTTGAAGAAAGGCACCCTTCCCTGCCTTTTTTGTACGAGCATAATAACACATCAGGGGGAGTGTCTCTGTATATTTCTTTTCTTTTACCAAAATGCAAATGAAATGCTTGTCAACATGCATTAGATTTTTTAAAAATTATTTAGATCATGAAAATAGTAGAAAATATTTATACGTATTTATGTATTACTGTATCACTGTATTTTTCGTTATCGATTTAGATGATTAGTCTACTTAGTCTACTAACAAGTCAGATTAGTCTACAACAAACAAAAGAGCTCTTATAACTCCTAACTTATATGCTTGATGATCTCTATTCCTACAAGGTTTGAATAACACTATAACCTTATCAACATCAACACCAACCTTGAATAAAGCAGTTTTCCCATCTTTGTCTTTTATTTCAACATCAGCAGACAATCCACCCTGCATAATTGCATACAAAGCTTTTTGATTGGCAACAGATGCAGCAATATGAAGTGCAGTCCTAGGTATGGGAAAGTTAAAATATCATCAGCCTCAATTGGCACAATCCTTATGAAATTTATTCCAAAGTCTTTAACGTGGTATAGAATTTGAAAAATGAGTATTGGAAATCTTTGTTAACCCTATTAATACCGGGCTTTTTGGACTCTTGTAGTACGGGGGGGGGGGGGGCACAAAGTGCCTGCCCTTCATAACTTCGTGAATAATGCAGATATTAGGGCGAGACTTGGTACAACGGTGCACAGAAACAAAATCTACACAATAGGGCACTTTTTTTATTCTTCATTACATCAATGACGTCACTATGACGTGATAATGGTGGGTAAAATGCGATATTTTCTAACTATTGACAAAATTAGCAATATTTAAGGTTTTATTCAATAATTCCTTCCATAATGGCTCTAGAATGTATCACAAATCATCAAGGAGCAAAAATCAGCTATATAATATCTATTAAAACTCATTATTTATTTCATTTATTCATTATTTAGTTGCACCAGTTTTTCATTCTTTAATTAAAAGCCCTAATTACAGATGAAAATACTCTTAAATGCCTTAAAATCATTTAAGACGATCCAGAGAACCATATTTGACAACAAAATTTTATTTATTACATTAGTTATTAATTATATGACGTCATAAACTTTGATGACGTCATTAATTTTAAAATTGTTGACGTCATCTAAAATGAATAACATTATACATCATCTGAAAGCTCTCATCAAGAGCTATCGAATGGTGGTATTCTTGATGATCTCTGATCATCTTGGCAAAAACTAGACTCACTTTTTTTATTTACGACCCGACCATGTGTCGAAAAGACGTTGGTCACGTGATCAGTATCTACCATTTTGAAAAAAAAATTCAATTTTTAATTAGCCTATTACATTTTGGGAAAAGTCACAAAACCTCGGCTCTTTATCTTTCGAAGTGGCGAGACTACATCAGATCATATTTGCCAAGGGCACTTTGTGCCCCTCCCCCACCCCCGGTAGTAATAGGGTTAAATACTTTATCTAAAACTGGCCATAGCAAATCATCAGATGAGATCCAAAAAGAAAGATAGGCGTTCCAGGAGGTGGATTGGGGTGAACATGTCCATCCCACTATTCTCAGGGTGGTTATTTATAAGCAGAAATGGTTTATCGTTGGGTATACCTCTTGGCACCTAATTGTTATGTACACCTATAGCGTCACCAGGGGATTGGTTGGACTACCCCAGTTTTCTCAGGGTAGTATTTAGTCATAAGCAAAAACAGTGTCGAAATCGCTGGGTATACCTTTCAGAACTTAATATTAATTACTTACTAAGTTCACCCAACTTTGTATAGTTGATGATGCCCCTGATGTCCACCCCATTTTTTCAGGGCTGATGACATTGCTGCTTTCACCTACTATTATATGCTAAACTATAGTAGCCTCTCTGATTTGGCTCTCATTATCTCATTTTGATCTTATCTGAAGACTGTGTGACCAAATGTCACATGAAAATGCTTACAACATGGTTCTGTTACTCAATGCAAAATATCCAGTCTGTTCAGGAAAGGAGGTTTTCCTACAATATGATCTCTAAAAGTAATTTTAGAAATTCTTGTTACTGTGCCATTGCATTAAATTGCGAGAAGATGATTCAGTCATCATTTGATGTTCGATTGAAACTACAAATTATGAAGGTAATTGGCAATTTCTAGCACTAAGTGCTATCTCGAGTTCGGAAAAGACAGGGAGCTGGAAAAAGTGGGGTGGGTTGAGAGTTTTCTGAATCTTAACAAAAAGAGGGTCTTGAATTAGGTACATATGAGTGTTTCGGACTGCAATGCAAAGAACATCACAGACTTAGTTAAGAATCACAAAATTTATTAAAATGAGAAATACAGTTCGAATCACGTTGCAGAAAAGATGATTTCACATGTTTCAAATTTCAAGAAGCTCAGAATTAATAAACGGTGGGTCTCAAATAAGGGTCTTGGGTGGATTTTTTCAAAAATTAATAAGCAGGGGGATACCTCACTATATTAATAAGCTTATGATTAATAAGTTTATAAGTTTAGTCTTTTCCACAAAATCCTTTATCAAATTCTGATGTGGTGTGGTGAGGCTCAAGCTCAAAATCTAAGTTTTCCTTATATTAGGTGTCCCAAAAAGTACTCCTGTTTGAAAAATCATCAAAATTTGATTATGGCCGATCTTTAAATTTTTTTTTTTGGCAAGTACAGTAGATCAAAGACCAAGTTATTTTTGCAGGTATATATATATAGCTGATTTTGTGATTAGCAAATTTAGCTCTTTTTTGAAGCATACTGCAGAAAGCACTGATGATCATCGGATAAATTTCTTTTTGTATATTAAGCTTCTAGCTTGGTCATAAATGTCAGAAAAAAACACAAATTATCATTGTAGACGTGAAGTATAATGAAAAATCTCAAAATAAAGGCTCTTTGGCAAGATTTACGACGTTGCTTAAAGAGTATAGCTCAGAATAAGGTTTTTCATTCTGTCATTTTATACCCTTTAAGTGACGAAAACAAATATTTTATCATCTCTAAATACACTTGGATCATTGAAAAAAGAAGTCAAAAAGAAATTTTTATGATAAGTTTGATAATCAAGTTTTGATGATTTTTTAAATGGGAGTACTTTTTATGGGACACCCAGCATATAAAACAAAATTGATATCAAGGTTTATGTATTTATACTTATTTGATAAATATATTCCTATTATATATAAAAATTTATACTTCTAAGTAGTGACAGAATTTTGGCCCAGTTTATCCACAAAATATTTTCCACCGTTTTTGCAGTCCCATTGTTGAACGAACAAAAAATGTTTGCATTGTAACCAAACTGGAAAGCTTGAAAAGTGACTGGGGAATTCTCAAAATGGGGATTAAACTGTTGCATATACCGGGTGAGTCAGAAAAAACGTGGGGTGTTTAACAAGCCATATTTTGGTGAAAAACAAATCAAACCTGGTTTGTTCAAGTTTTATATTGCAGAAGAAAGGTTAAATTAATTACAGAAATTTAATTTGTTAAAATCGGTCCTTTCTTTCCATAAATATTTGCGATTTTGTGATATAGCTATTTTGGTGAAAAGGTACGTATCACTTTCATAGAATTTTCTGCTGCCAAGCAATGACACTAAAATTAGTAGCTCCCCCCAAGTATGTAAAATAAATGAAAATAGTTTTCTTTTGTGATCTAAAAAAATGCATGCGTTGTTTCAATTTTGTGATACTGTAGAGAAAAGAAAACTTTTGTCATGGTTTAGAATTTCACATGTGCATGGGAATGAATCTAATTGAAGGCCTATTTTAGGAATCTTATGAAATACAATTTTACTAAAGTCAGTCATAAATATGGAACTGAAAGACTGATCTTGCCAACTAAATTTTTATATCTAAGTTAGATTTTGTCCTAAGCTATGAATGTTTAAAGAAATGGACTTGCGATAAAATTGCATCAATAATAATTGGCAAACACCCCACGTTTTTTCCGACTTACCCGGTAGCAGAGAGGTAGGAACCGGGGGGCACGTGCCCCCAAGATTTTGAAATAAACAAAAAAGTGCCTTTTTGCTTCAGGAAATGCCCCTTTAGCTTATTGAAAAAAGTGCCCTCGAAGTGTCGTGCCCCTCCAAGTTTAAGATGCTTCCTACGGCCCTGCCCGGTAGAATGTGGCAAACATTAAATAATGATGCACATATCATCACAAAATGTGTATGGAGCAATTCTAGAATACCCCCTTGAATTTGGAAGCTCTTCCTTTTTAAATTCTTGATACGCCTTTTGAAAGGACAGGATAGATTTATATGCTATCCTCTATCTATTTTGAATAGGACCTTTAACAAGAGCATAGGTTTCAAATCTTTAAAAAGGTCGGTGTAAAATTCTGTGACCTATTTCTTTGAACGGAATAGCTTAAAAGAAACTTTAGCTACTTTGTAATAATTCTACCGTTGGACTTTTCAGAAATCTTCAATATTTTCAGAATTAGAGTGCTTTTCTTCTTTTTTAAGAATTCAAGAAAAATTTCGAAAAAATCTTAAAACCATCGTAATTTCTAAACTTTTTGAGGAAACATGGAATAATTTTCCAGAAAAACATAGTTTATGAACTTGTACAATATGGTATCAAGCAAAAGTCTTTCACTCTTCTAGTTTGCGATTTAGAAATTTGATGACGTCACATCCTCAAATGAGTTGAAATATGAAATACGCTGTGATTTCGAAAATATTCAAGATTTCTGAAAAGTCCAACGACAGAGTTATAGCAAAGTATGTAAAGTTTCTTTCAAGCCATTCGATTCAAAGAAATATGTCACTGAATTTTACACCGACCTTTTTGCGCGAATTTAAAGATTTGGAACCTATGCTTTTAACAAGCTATGCTAAAACTTCTAGTTATTATTTCAAGTTTAAGCTCTTACATTTTGCTGATATGATGCGCTGATACGTTGATGTGCAGTCAAGAAACTAACTGTCTTTCTTTTGTTGATGAAATTACGGAACAATAAACCAATTCGGAGTCTCAGAAACGCATTCGCAGATGCAGCATTCGGGATAAATTTGACTTGATTTCAAGTACACTTTATCCCGAATGCTGCATCTGCGCATGAATTCCCAAGACGCCGAATTGGCTTATTGTTTCAGGGTCATTCTATTAAAAAGATCTTAAATTTTGCTGATACACTGATACGTTGATACAGTATGCCGTCAAGAAAATAACTGCATTTCTATTGTTGTTGAAATGATGGAACAATTATTTCGAAGTCATTCTAAGAACGAACAATATGATGTGAAATTTAAGCTCATATATTGTGTTGATACGCTCAAACGCAGTCAAAATGAATCAAGCCCCATCTCAAATATTTCTAGTCTGCCTTGAAGGATTTCAAAATTTTGGCCTGAACCTGATAATAAATTAGCAGCCAGCTTGGTAAGAATCGGTATCGGCACGGGAGGGGGGGGGTTCTTGGCCAAATTTCGGATAGGGGTGTGCCGCCAGCATCTTCAAAATGGTACCGTTGGCTAGACCAATTTTTGTGAAAATGATACCCTTGGCTAGACTAATTTCTAGACCAAAAGTGCCATAATTTGCCGTTTTCTAGGCACAAATCACCAAAATTTCGCCTTCTCTAGACCAAAATCGCCAAAATTTGGGGTTTCTATACACAAATTAAGAAAATTTGGCCTTTCCTGGACGAAAATTGTCAAAAACTATACCCTTCCCTAGACTGGCCTAGACTAAAATTGCCAAAAAGCATACCCTTGGCTAGACTAGAAGTCCGAAAAAGTATACCCTTGAGGGCGGCACATCCCCAGGTACCTTTACTATGGAAGAACCCCCCCCCCCCCTGGGTATCGGTAAGAATTCTTTGCTCTACTAGGTTAACATGGAAAACTTTCAGGCCAAAAAACAACATTTCGAGATAACTTTACTTCGCAATGACGATCTTGTTGGTCATGAATTGCGGTAAGCCATTACAATGACCAACAAAGCAAACTCAAAACAATCAATTGATTGAGGTTTCATGTTTAGGCCTAATAAGTCAGCAGGTGACAGACAACCGCCGTTTATTCCATTACCTTCCATGTTCATCTTTGTCATTTATGTTGACCACTTTCTTGGTGATAAATGCCTTCAATTTGGAAGATTTCTCGAAGTTGTAGACGAGCTTGTGAAGGTTTGGAAGATCATTTACATTGATGGTTTCGTAGCTGCAGTCTCGTTTTACTTGTTTGTGTTTCGCGCCTTTTTTAATGCTGAACAACGGCATTGTTTAACTTCATTCATGCAAATCGAGTTGGTCGTTTGTTTTCCAATTTATTATGTGTATTCTTCACTTCTTATGGTAAGGATTTCGATTCTTTCTCTTCTCCATCTTCTCTCCGTTCTTTATTATTGAACTGAACTACAAACATACGAAATAAACACAATTCTCAATCTCAACGTAAGAGGATCGAAGCTTGATAAGAGTTCTGAGTTCTGAATAGCACCAGCATCCCCATGGTAACACAATGCGTTTAGAAACAGCGGCACTTCTGCAACAAGCATTTTCTGCTCGGAAAAAATATAAAACTGCATAACAAATTCAGAATTTGCAGTTTGAAGTTTGAAGGAATCATGACAAAAAAATTCATTGTTTAACAAGATTAAATAATTTTAGCAATCAGGGACAGTGCAAAATTTATTTGATAACATGGCCAGTGGAAAAAGCGACGGGGCAACTACTTTTTTTAGCTCATGCAGAACGGTGTTATCATTTTTTATGGTGCGTAATATGTACGGGGCAGTAACTTTTTATGAGTTGAAAATAAAATTTGAAAAGTGAAATTGTTCATTTTGGATAAAAAGTGTAAATACCATACAACATGAGAAGTACTTAAAGAGATATGCTTTTAAGAACATTTCATCGGAAGTTTGTACCTGAAGTCAATACTGTATCTCTCGTTAGCAAAAACTTGCAAAATAAGTACACGTTATGACCGTTATGTCTTTTGGACATCAACCAGACTAAATTTTGTCATGATCATTAGTTTATTCATCTGTAGTATAATAACTAACACTTAGAAGAATGGGGCAGATACATTTTTTGAAGAAAGGGTGACAGGGCGGTTAGTTTTTTGACAAATTTTCAACAGGGGGTGAGCAGATTTGTTGCATAATTTTTTTCTCTACCGGCCATTGTCCCCAATATCGAAGGAAAGGTAGTGAACTAGTGATATTGCATTGTACGCCATAAATGTCTGATCAGCAAATCAGCATCACTCATTTTTTGTCATTTTATCTTTTTTACCAATGGTAGCCCCTCAGTCAAAGGACTGATTTACAGGGGGGCCATGCCAAATATACAAAAATGCAAATTAAAGTTCTACTACAAAATCTCTGTCCTGTCGTTTTTCTTAGAAAAGGGACTCTTAGTTCATAATCCGAATTTCTAAGAGACCGTGTTGTAGAGGCGTTGACTTTTTTAAACATGTTGCTCATTTACGACGGTGCATCGCCATTCAGGGACTTGTAAACAGTGGCGGACTGGCTCGAAAGTGGATAGTTTTTTTGGCGCACGCAGTGTACGGGGTGTCCTAAATAAAAGGTAACAGGTTTGATCAGGGCTAGCGATGCCAATTTTGCTCCAATCACGTCGCAATAACTTTTAAGTTAATTCTGAAAAGTTAACTTGAACATAGGTGCCATGTTTATTGATATTGGTGCTTCCAAAGTTGAAATATTATTCTTTAAAATTCAAATTTGACTCCACCTCAATACCAGAGCTTTGGCGTGTATAGTGAGATGTCCATTATTCGAAAGGGGACATCAAAGAGAAAAAATTGTCTTTTTTGCAAAAGAGGCCCTTTTTCAGCGAGAAGGGGCCCTTTTTGCCATATTTTGAGGGGGCCCGGACCGGTGGGCCAGTCCGCCACTGCTTGTAAACAATCCTAGCAGATTCAAGATCAATAGTTCCCTTATTATGGACCATCCAAGTGCACAAATGACTGGCAGTGGCGAAGCATCGAATAGGCATATTCATATACAAAGCACAGTTCAATATTCAATAAAGAATTGGTTCTGACGTCACGGAAGCGCACTGCTAAACCTGAAAACACGCGGTGAATTCTTTTGAGGGGTAAAAGTAGCTGAAAATGATCTAAAATTTAAAGATAAAGGTTAGTTTAGCAAAATTCAATTCATAAATAGTAACAGAACAATTTCACTTTTCTCAATTCTAAAAAGGACAAAAACAAGGTACAAAAGTAGAGCTTCATTGGAACTGAAATAAATTAAAAATTGTTTGCTGCACATATTTGCATTATTCTGCAGCCTGTCTGGAAAAAGACAAGGCTCAAGTCCTTACTGGTTGCACAAAGAAATCATCCAATTCCACCCTAATAAGCCAATGACAGCGCGGCTTTCCAGCCCCTTAGTACAAAATTGGTTTTTCGAGGTGAATTTTCTGGTGCCCTCCCAAAAAGTGAAATGGATCCTAACTCCTAACTTACTGTAGTTATTCACAATTTTTCTGATGAATCAATTGTAGGCTCAGCGATTATGTCAACTCCGGCGACTGCAACGACCCAAAAGACAAAAAGATTGAATGTGAACAGCAAAAACTCAGTCATTGCATTGGTGTCGTCGCAGTCGTTGCAGTCGGTGAAGTCGCTGGGGTCGTTGGGAACGAACGATTCAAAAGACCCAAAAGACCCACACCAGGTCATTGCAGTCGGTGGAGTCGATGGGGTCGTTGGGAACGAACGACTCAAAAGACCCAAAAGACTGAATGTGAACGGCGAAAATAAACTTCCCAATGACCCTGAAAACACAAACGACTGAGTTTTTGTTGTTCACATTCAGCTTTTTAGTCTTTTGGGTCGTTCCTCCCAGCGACCCCAGCAACTGCAACGACCTGATGTAAACCAGGCTTTAATTAAACAATAGCAAACTTGCAATTTCCTTGTCAAAATCCCGTACGAGAGCAATTATTACGAAAGAATATACGCTCTTGGAGGCATTTTTGGTGCAAAACGATACCCTGTTTGTGAGCAAATTTCCTAAAAACGATACCCTGTTCAATGACACATAATATCCAGTGACACATAATATACTTTTGTGCGAAAAGTGTTGAAGTGTGCCCCCCTCCCCCGGCCAAATACCATGTCGTCGAAACCCTTGCCGATTTCAATGGATATCATTTTTGTTGCAGGCGAACTAGACTGACGACGTGGTTCCTTGTGTTCGTTCAATTTTTTTAATCTGATGTTTTCAATTTCTCTCAAACGTGGACTCACGAACAAACTGATTCCAAACAGAGACTAAAATCAGAAGAGAAATCGAACATCTCGTTTCCAAGTTGCGTCTCGTAATCAATCAACGATTCACATATTTTAGTTGCCTCTTTCTCTTTCTCAAATAAATTATTTTCGCCGATTTCATCCATATGGTAGCTGGACGTCTCACGGGACTAGGCCCCATGAGACTTTTTATTGCTTGCTTCATTCATTGTTTCTTTGTCTGCGCTATAACGTTCGATTACCTATTCGTTGGTAAGTAAATCGTTAATCTCAACGGAATACTTGCAAAATTTTACGTTTTTTCTCTGTCGTTCACTGACAGTTTTTAGGGCAAGGCTAGGAGGCTAGGAGAAGATGCGATGATATTCTAGGCAATCATTATGAGCAAATTAGTTGTGAAATGCATTAATTGTTATGAAGTATTGGTTGATTCAAAGGAAAGACGCACTTTCAGCTCACCGAATTTTGAAGTTCTCCAATAAAACCATACTATGATAAAACTGGCATTTATCCCTAGCTTTGTCAGACGGGCCATTTGATCAACAACGAGACTAGACAATGGGGAAACAACAATTGTCACAGGTTTGTTTTCTCGACCTCTTCTGTCCCGACTTCTGTCTTCTTCTGCGACAGCACCAAGCTACAAATCTTTCATTTCAAGAAGCTCTGCGAGAAAGGCAAAGCAGAACGTCTTCCCCGACCCTGTCGGTGCACAAACGAACACATCTTCTTATTTTAAAACTCTCTTCAGAGCGGCTCGTTGAAAATCTCTGAACTGTACTCGAAATTTGGTCTCCATAGCTTCAATGAGCCGGAAACCCATTTTATTTCTATGTTAAACCCCCCCGGCGCGCCACAGTCAGTCCCAGTCTTCTTTCGCTTCAGCGCCAGCTTTGTTCCTAATCAGCCAATCAAATGTTAAGAATAGGCACGTGGTCTGACCATATTAAGAAAGTCGCAATTTGATTGGATGCGCCCTAAATGCGGCGCATTAGGCCTAATTAGTCTCTGTTTTTCTTTCTCATTTTTTTTCATTTTATCAATATTTAAACACGATACACCTTTCAGCTAGAAAAATTAACAAGTTAATAACCTATTAACAATATAAAGAATTGTAAGAATCGCTGCTCTACCAAGGGTCCTGTAGGCTCAAGAGATACTTTCTAAAACCTGTTTTAAAACGAGCGATTGATTCTTGTTCTCGGATGTTGTCAGGGATATCATTCCAGTTTTTGACACCAGAGAAGTAGAAACTTCGCTTTGCATATTCTAACCTAACTTTGGGAATTTGCAGATCTCCATGATTTCTGGTTCTATACTCTGAAATCATGGATCATTTTAAGCCATTTGCAACTCCAACCATCCTTATACTTGGCGTCCACTATTAGCATCTTTGCCCTTGTTTGTAATCGTTGCAATTGGGATAGTTTGGTGCTGGAAAGAGCACTCCAAACGATGTCATCATAGCGAAGATGGCTTTCAAAGAGAGCTTTGTAAACTATCTTCACTATGGCGACATCGTTTGGGAGTGCTCTTTCGTTTTGAAGCTGTTTTGTCATGAGTCTCAGTTTGAAGCCATAATATCATTGAATTCAATGCGGAAAACTGAGACTCATGTAATCAGTCTAAAGGCAAACCAGTAGGCGAACCGCTATCTTAGTTGTACAAATTATTTTTGACTAAAATTGGCTTAAGGTTCTAAAGTCATGGGCGATTTTGCTTAAAATATGATGTTACTGAAAAGTTAGAAAATAGGGAATAAATTTATATTTTGAGTGGCGACCACGTTCAAACAATGAACAAATTGAAAAGGTTTTTACCACAAAAAATTAAGGCTCTTGTAAAGGCTCTTTTTGGTCCAAAGATTAAAGACCCATTGCTAACCATGATCCTTTGTGCACCCAATGAAAAGCAAGACAAAGAGAATCTAGGCCAAAAACGACTTTCAGATCATACGAAAGTAGGCTTTGGCACCACAAAGGATTATGGTTAGCAATGGGTCTTTAAATAAAAAAACCAAGAACTCCATCTCCGAGGAAATATCTACAAATAATAACACATTTTTCATTAATTGTCAATTCAGAGTTCAAGAAAAACCAAAAATAAACTCGAGAAAATAATACATAAATATAATGTATAATGTATACATTGAGCTGGAACAACAGCTTCCCTGAATCTTTAATATTTAAAATAAAGTATCTGAAGTACTTTGTTCATCTATGAGATACCGGCCCAAAAGAGACGTACCGGACAAACATCCTAGTGGCGAGTCAAAAATAAATGTTTCAAAGATCATACTGCAAACTACAAGAAACCGATTCGTGAAATTTCAAATGTATTGTTTCGCTGAAGCGTTAGTATATGGGATAGAATGGGACAAAAAATGGGCCAGAGTTTGACAAAATGTGTCACTTGATTTTTGCTTCCAAACTTAAGGCAGAGTTTGATTGGTTGTAAACTTTCAATAAATAAATTTGTTTTCTTCAGGTCGGAAACGGATTTTCTTCAGAAAAAGCACAACAACAGCGAAATCCGTGAATTTGTCATGACCCATTTTGCCCCATTTTGCCCCCAGTTTGAACCATATTGACCCATTTTGCCCTATATCGACCCATTTTGAACAAATTTGAACCATTTCGTCCCATTTAGACCCACCTTACCCTAGTTAATTTGTCAAACTAATTAAACACTCGAACATTTGATAAATATTTGAAACAGAACAATCTTTCGAGATGAATGTTTTGATTCATCGACTCAGTTCATGTCACATTTGATTGTCATTAAAGAACAGATTTCCGTGAATCAGTATCTTTAAACTTGAGATCAAGATAAAATAAACTAATTCAAGCAATGCCAAATTGTGAACTTTTAAGAATAGTAAACATGTTCTTTTAAGGGTCCTAAGATTTATCGGAAGGAAAGTATACGTATTTTGATAAGAATCATTTTATAAGAAACTAAACTCTCAGATCACCAAAAACTTAAAAAACTCGAGTACTCGAAAGATATTACTAAAGAAGCTTGTCTAGCTCATCTGAAGCTTTCCTACTTCGCCTGAAGCATATTTCGATTTTGTAGTACTTCAATACTCCTCGGTACTACTTGATGAAAGTAAAAACAGAGGCAGGGCTTCACAAAATAACTATGAAATGTTCACGAAGGCACGGGAGATTTCCCACCGATAAATACAACATGAAGTTGAAGAACCTTTTAAGGAACCAATAAGAAACTTTCAACACCCAATATCTGATAATTTCAGAAAACGTTCAGTACTGGATCAATTTCTTAGTTTCTTAAACAAAAAATACGCGTACTTTTCAACAGTGTCCTCTCCATTGCGAGGCAGTTTGCTAAATCAAACGTTATTCATCTAACATAGCAAATGAGAACTAAATTGAGCACTCGCAATAAGATCAGACAAAGCGGCGGAAATACTTTTTCAGAAAATTTTCATCTGAGAGCAAAACATCTGAGAGCAAATATTGAGGGGGCTCCTATTGAGGGGGCTCCTCCTTTAATTAATTCCCTGCATGCAATTCATTCTGTTCTTTTGTTAGTATTTGTATATTGTATTAATTTCCTGTATAGATGTATTAATTATCTGTAATATGGTCTTATGTCTTTGCAGTCTGGTTTTTGGTTTGTTTAGTTGCTTTTTTTCAATTGTATGTAGTGAATTTAGAATATATGAACTGAACTGAAAACAGAGCACTATTGATTCAAGTAGGAATCCACATATACCGGGTGTCCCAAAAAACGCAACAGATTTGCAAAATTCTAATGCAAACTGTTTCAAACTCATCGCCAAACAATTATTTTAATTAAAATCTGCAATGGTTAGGTTAAATGTTGATATATTTCCAGTATTTGGAGCGACTTGGTTGTTGAATCGAAAATAAGCAAACTTCAAATTTGCTCTCAGGTCAAAACCACAGCTTCTAGCATTTGAGCAAAAGATAATGGAAAGTTATGAAGCATGACAACCCCTGCAATCACAGAGGACTGCTGACAAACATGCAAACACGAAAGTACATTTTGCATTGAATATACACTTTCACAAAGATGAATATCAAAGCAAAGTATTGCTCCTTGAGTGCTCATGAAGGTTCTTTACTATTTCTAAAGTGACTAGGCCATTATTAGAGTCATACTTTCAATTGTAAAGGATCATTAAGCACTCCCTTGAGACTTGATAACTCATAAATCAGCAAGGGGTCCCTTTGTTACAGTTTCTTAATTAAGTGTCTATGCTTGTCAGTAATCCTGTGAAGTTGCAACAGATATTGACATGCTTTTCACCTGCAGATAGCTGCAGATCTTCCAACATCGTTTGCTTTAATTCTAGCAGCTCTGGTTTTGCCCTAACAGCAAATTTAAAGTTTGCTGATTTTTAACTCTACAACCAAGTTACCAAAATTACTGGAAAATATATCAAAATTTAATCCAATCATTGCAGATTTAGAAAAAAGAATCTTTTCATCATGAGTTTGAAATAGGTTGCATTATAATTTTTCAAATCTTTTGTTTTTTTGGGACACCTGGTAGACAGATTTACAAACGAATACATGCTGAGATTTGGGCGGAAGTGGAATGATTTCAAATATGAATTGTTGTTATTTAAACCTGAAATTTGGTAAGAGATGCAAATTGTCGAACTTCAGATTGCAAGATGCATTTTTCAAGAAATGTGACCCCGGTGCCTGCAGGGTGAGTAAAACAAACTCGCGACGTTTGAAATAATACTGTTCTCTGAATACAAAAGAAATATTATTGGCAAATGTCTTTATCAATAGTCGGCATGTTCAACAAGATCTGAAATTTTACCTGGCTTAAATCGGTCTTTCCTGACCGGTATGGGGAAATTGTCTCGAAATGTTTCTTTCGAAGGGTCTAAAAAGCGGCTAAAAATGATGATCAAATTTCGTCGGTGTTTTGCCTCGCAGCAATGACAATAACCTGTGCTAGCAGGTATTATCCTCTTTGGAGGATGGAATGCTCTGAACTAATTCTGTTACACTAGTAGGGATGTCATGTCATCCTCCTAAGAGGATAACACGTGTCAACGCGTTCTAAAATCATCGTTGTAAGGCAGGAAAAAATAGGGAAATTTGATTGTAATTTCAGACCGTTCTTCAAGGTGTTTTGAAGTGACGTTCTCGAGAAAATCCGTTATCAAATCTGACTGGAGTGACCGATGTCAGCCAGGAAAAATTCTAAAATTAATTGAACAAATCGCCATTTCAATAAGATATTAATACATATTATTGTTTTGATATTTAAGGAAAAGTAGCCTCCAAATGGGGTGCGTTTTTCCTGACTCACCCGGTAGTAAAAATAAAATGTCAAGAGAGCTAAACTCAACAAGCTGATTTCCAAAGGCCAATCCCTTATTTGCGAGTTTTTACTGTGCATCTAACTTCTTTTACAATGAAGTTAACACCTCGGTCAATCAAATGAAGAGGTTTTCAAATCGATTTCATGGGTTTTGCAGTATAATTCAACAGTGGACAAATACAGTGGTCTAAAGCGTTTAGAGTCAGTCCTTCCTCAAGTCGGCCGTTATCACCAAAGCACAGTTGAATATACGCAATTAAATAACAACCCTAGTAAAAGTATATTTTAAGGTAAACCTCAGGCGACACTTGCAAATAAATATGAGTTAAAAAGTACTTTCCTTATACTGTACACTAACTTCCTCCTCTGAAGAGTCCGTCTTTCTTACTTCGCTGTACCAATGCGAGGTCAGCCGCTGCATTTCATCGTGAGCATCTCTCCAGTCCTGAATAACAAAACAAGCTAATATAATTAGCACATCAATTGGCTAAATTTTTCCTATCAGAAAAAAAGTCATCTCATACCGGGTGCGCCAAAAAAAACTTTACACGCTTGAAAATTCGTTATAAGGAAAATACTTGATGAACTGGAATGAATCAAAGTTTGCTTTATAGCCGAAAGGCTGAAGTATTTTTTATGATTTCTTTCAATTATTCTGAGCATTGGAAATATGGTAAAAATGAAGTTATGAAAATTCCTTTACTTTGAAATACGGGAAAAGGGCCCAAATGGCTCAATAAGATTAAAAAGGATCTCCTCACAAGAGCAATATGCCAATATACTTCATTTGCTTAAAAAGTGATCAAGACAAAAGTATTAGATTATATACGTTACTGCTTTTGTAAAGATTCGATGCTTTGAGGGGGACCTTAACCGCCTGCGCATTGCGCATAGTGCTTCGCAGTGTACTGCGTATAGTGCCTCGCTGCACTACATTGTCACAGACTGCGAAGCACTATGCGCAGGCGGTTAAGGTCAGTCATTCAAAACAACATGGCCGCTCACGCAAGATTTGACACAAAAAAAAAACACAAATAAGGTGAGTAAATTATATGTTTCCTCATGCGCGTGGTATTCTTCGCATGACAAATTTTCAACCGTATGCAGCTCTCTTTGGCGCACCCGGTAGACTTGCAAGACTGAAAAGTCTTTAATGGGTGCTGGGTGTTCCTAAAAACTTGTGCCCCGTTTGACTGGTTGCCGAGGAGTTATGATTTCATTAGTCTCGTTTTTTTTAACAGTTGTATGGAAGAGGCTGCAACTTAGAGTCGTCTGAGTAAATTGGACACGCAATTGCAGCGTTATACCATAGGTTCCGAATCTTTACAAAGGTTGGTGTAAGATTATATGACCTATTTCTTTGAAATGGCTTGAAAGAAGCATTACCTACTTTGCTATTATTCTGCTGTTGCACTATTCAGAAATCTTGAATATTTTTCAAAATTACAGCATATTTCATATTTCAATTCATTTGAGGATGTGACGCCATTAAATTTATAAGGGTCCGTTTACATGAGAAACTCAAACCGGTTTGAAATTTCACCCCAATCTGAATATTGGTCCGATAGCTTATTTCCTTTTGCGTTCACATGAAGTCTCGCCCCGGTCTGAGACCTGTGTTGTTCATCGAACAACACAAGATTGTTCGAGATTGTTCATTGTGTACATGTTTGGCGCCAAGAAAAACAATGCCAAAGTGAACTTTGAACCTGAGACCACTGAATCTCAAACCGGCTTGAGAATAATTTTCGTTTACATGGTGTTTTCAAAGCGGGGTGACATTTCAAACCGATTTGAAATGCCGAGTTGAGTTTCACCCCGGTTTGAGTTAGAAATTGCATTTTCCGGGTGAAATTTCAAACCGGTTTGAGTTCATCATGTAAACCGACCCTAAATCGCAAACCAGAAGAGTGAAAGACTTTTGCTTGATACCATAATGTAGACATTTATCAACTATGGTTTACTTGAGAAATATTCTTCAAAACGTTTAGAAATTACGATGGTTTTAAGTCTTATCAAAACTTTTCTTCAATTCTCCCTCTAATTCTGAAAGTATTGAAACAGGTCTGGCGTTCCTAGAAGTGGAAATATACAACACAAGAGCTACATGCAATGTCATATGCATCTATCGTTCCTTGTCAAAGTTGGAAAATATGCAGTTTATACTCAAAAATTTCCTTGTAAGTATCTGGCAAGCTAATAGCCACGATTTGGTTTTTTCGCTCGTTGTATTGTAAGAATCTTAACCTGAAATATTTTTGAAACTCAGACTCCCATTTTAAGGTGGTGTAAAGAATCGAGAGGACTCCAGTTGTGAAGCAAACTCTAATTTTAACAGCCTTTTATCACAACGCTGCAATTACTGGTCCATTATACTCGAACGAGGTCTTAAACTTTAAGTTGAAGCGTTTCCTACGACTCAGTATAAAAACGAGACAGCCAAGAAAACTGGTCCTCCACAGCAGCCATACAAACGGGACACACACAGTAAACCCATTAGACAAAAATGAACTCTAAAATTTGCCTGCACGAAACAAAAGATTTTGCCGTGCATGGGAACTAGGGTCCCGTGATTTGTCAAGGTGTGGTGATTGCAATCATCAAAGTGTTGTTATCTAAGTAGACATATTGGAAGTGTGACAATGAATATATCACAATCACATCTATCATTGATTCATTGCACTGAGGTGAATCAAACATCAGGACATTTTTTGGGACATCAGGTCTGCAAAGCATGATAAAAACCTGCAAAATCGGAATGAATTTGCGTTTATTGCAGTTTTGTGCGCAGTGTGATTGTTCAGTTTGTGGAGGTTTGTCTCATTCGTTAGCCCTTAATGATTTAGTGTCTTTGATGTTGACCATAGTTTTATAGCAAAAATCAGATGGTTACCTGTCTCGTCATTTTCCGCGAAAAGAATGGGAGAAGATATCGCGCATCCAAGTGACCGAATCCTTTTAATCTTGATCGTAAAGTTCCTCTGTATTCGCTATCCGTAAGTTGATCTGCATCTAACGTTGGACCCTAGAAAAAGCAAGCATCTCTGGCATTAGGGACCAAACAGTTATGATGTCCGCTAAAAGGGGGAGGTTGCCAGCGATCAATTGTAATTAAATAATATATCTACCGGGTGTCCCAAAAAAAAGTATACAGATTTGGTCAACCCTAACGATCAGAATTTAGCATGAATCAATCCGAAATCATTTTTAAAACATTACTCGATAGTTAACTTGAACATAGAGACCTTGTTTGTTTACATTGGTGCTTTGAGAGTAGAGATATAAATGTTCAAAGAACAAATTTGCGACCACCTCCCAACCAGAGCTTTGGCGTTTTGGCCTAAGCAATATCCACAAATTGTTTCATTTAAAACGAATAAAGTTTACTTCGGAGCTCCCTTGATGATAAGCGTCACGTAAATTATATTTTGTGAAACGCATTTGTTGTGCAGTTTTTAATTTTTCTCCTCCTGATTCAAATTGTTCCCAGTCTATTGTTGACTTATTCGCTGTGCTTTAAGAATTTGCTTAGGCCAAAACGCCAAAGCTCTGGTTGGGAGGTGGAGGCAAATTTGTCCTTTGAAGATTTATATCTCTACTATCAAAGCACCAATGTAAACAAACAAGGTATCTATGTTCAAGTTAACTACCGAGTAATGTTTTAAAAATGATTTCGGATTGATTCATGCTAAATTATGATCGTTAGGGTTGACCAAATCTGTATACTTTTTTTTGGGACACCCGGTATTATCTTTTTGAGGACAGGGGAATGAATCGGAAAATCGGCAACTTTTTGCAGACGTCATAAAAGTATGGTCCCTTAAATGATATAAATCTACAACGAAACTAAAGACGAGTAGGAATATCCTACAAACGTATCTGTAAAAAGCATATCATTCTCTAAATGTTAAGGTAAGTAGATTTGCCACAAAAATGTTTTCTCCCTAATGTTTTCTCCCACAGCCTAATCCCACGCCACAGCCCTTCATTTCACGGCAAAATTGCAGAATTGGGAACTGCAGCATGGGATAATTTAGACTGACTTAGCGAAACAGAATTAAGGCAAGCCTAAGAAGGGAGAAACAAAACCTATGATATAAATTACGAAAGTGAATATGTCTATCATGATGCAAAAATGGAACCTTGTAGATTCGCAGTCTACAATGCCAAGCTTCAAAGCTTCCTCACAGTGGTTAAATCTCTGAAACACTGCAAGGTGTATCACAATGAAGAGCTGGGCAAAAGCTCGATCCAAAAATTTGCACGAAATCACATTTCCAAAAATAAATTGCGAATTCAAAGCTGTCCCACTGAAATTGATAGAAACTGGCGTTAACTTGGCCTCGCAGTAGAACAAAAGGTATCTCTCCAAAGAATTATGCAAAATGAAGAGATTAGGCAAGAAAAGATTAATCTGGTGAGTACTGACCTCTGCCTGCGTTTTGCTAAGTGTAAGTCCTTCTGAGCTTGATTCGTCTCCAGTTGCTCGTAAATACTAAAAAAATAAAGGGATTAAGGGTGTGTTTGATTGGTACCAATTCCAAAAACGGTAGACTTGGTAGACTCAGCATTTGTGTTTGATTGACTCCGAAATTCTCCAAACGGTAGGTTAGGCATTTACTATACTAATATTATTACTTACTATACTAATATTAGTCCTTGGTCCTCTTCTATTCAACATCTACATCAACGATCTCACTTTTTTTATAGAGGACTCTCATCTATGCAACTTTGCTGATGATAATACTTTATATGCCTCTGATCTCAAACTAGAAAATGTAATTTCAAGCCTAGAAAATGACATGCATAATACCCTTGTCTGGTTCGAATCAAATACGATGGTTGCAAATCCATCCAAATTTCAGTTTATGTTTATGGGCTTGGGGCATGATTATTAACTATGCATGGAGATTGATGAGATGGTAATTACTACGGTTGAACAAGTCAAATTACTAGGCGTTATCATTGACTCCAAACTGAAATTTGATGACCATGTAAAATCTCTGTGTAATAAAACTAACAGAAATGTTACTGCCCTCTCGAGGGCTGCTAAGGTTCTTGATCCACCTAAATGTAAATTGCTTTACAATTCTTTTATAATGTCGAACTTCAGGTATTGCCTACTTATTTGGATGTTTTGTGGAAAAATTGCCAACAAAGAAATTAATAGGGGTCATAAACGAGCACTTCGCATCTTACTGAAAGATTATTATTCTTCATTTGATGAACTGCTCGAGAGGAACAAAGAAAAAACTGTTCATGTTCAGAATCTACAGAAACTTATGATTTAAGTATACAAATCACTCAATCATGAAAATCCTTCTTTCTTATGGGATTTATTCTCAAGGAAAGAAATTAATTACAACTTGAGAATTAAAGATATTCTTACACTTCCCAAGGCATCAACTGCGTCTTTCGGTACAAATTCGATAGCGTTCTGGGGTAACATACTTTGGAACAGCAGTAACACAGTAATGTGATTAAGAGCAGTAACACAGTCTCTGTTTTTGGCAAAAAGATAAAATGTTGGGCTGGGGAGGGTTGCAATTGTAAAATTTGTAAATAGTATTGCTGTAAATTAGTTTAATTTAGTTGGTATTTATTAGTTTGTGTTTTATAGCGCAAACTACACCTTTCTTTATCCAACTGTAAATAAAGTGATTATTATTATTATTATTATTATTATATAACATGGCAGTATTCAAGCCCATATGAAGAGGAGGGGGCAGGGAGGGGGACTCATGCCCCCCCACAACAATTCCGTAACAGTATAAAAACATTCTTCCGGTTACATTAGGAATAGAATGAGAATTAATAAAACACAGTCACTCTAACTATACTTTCTCTTGTCCATGTTTCTTTAACTAAATAGCATGTAGTAAAACATTTTTCAAATTAAAGTATATAGTCCATTTTTGTTCTAGTTTCATTTTCTAATCTAAACAGTGTCCTTTATTATCTTGTTTCTGATCTTCACTTCCAACCAGCATCTGCAAAAAGGAAATTTAAACTGATCATATTCAATGTAGGCCTATTTTACCAGTCATGTCTGCATCTTGCAACATATCAAAACACTATCAAAATCTGAAAATTTTGAAATTTCTAATCGGAAATTGAATGCTTTCAAGACAACAAGCAGAGCGAAGTTTCGTCATCATCATAATCATCATCATTAATTTATATTTCATATCTCATATTTCAATCTTTTAAGGAGGGTTGCCCTTCAGCAGAAGCTGTTTTTCAACGGGCCCTCCAATAAAAACCTAATTACAATATACAATTAAAATAATGATACATTAGACTATAAAAAACCATAATGTTAAAAACCTATTTACAATTATACATTATTTATAATGAAAAGAAAAAGTTCAACCCTAGATAGATTTTTTAAAACTATTTAGGGAGGATGCCGTCTTGGACTCAGCGGGAAGGCTATTTCATAGTTTTGCCCCCCGGAAAGAAAAGCATTTTTGCCCCTTTGCTGATTTTTTCTTTGGCAACCTGAAATCAGTCACAGTATTACGGAGGCTACGACAGGAGCATTCCGAGTTTTTGGTGAAGAGGTTACACAAGTCTTGTGGAGCCAGATCATTGAGTGACTTGAAGACCATCGTTTTAGACTAATTGCCAATGAGTTCCTCAATGGTCTTCCAGCCCAACTCTTCGACAAGTGGTCTGCTTGGGGTATCAAAGCTGCTATTTGTTAAGATTCTAGCAGCACGATTTTGAAGCTTTTGCAACTGGTTAATTTCTGTAGAACCAGCACATCCCCAAACAGAACAACAGTATCTAAAGTGGGGCTCCACAATGCCTGTGTAGAAGGTTTTCAAACTTTCCTTTGGCAGAAAGGACTTTGCGTGTTTTAAAAGCCGATTGCCCTGGAGGCCTTGGGAGAAACTGCCTTGATTTGTTCTTTCCAATCCAAAGAGCAGTCAATTTGCACACCAAGGTATTTTGTTTTTTGGACAACATCGAGCTCATTTTCGCGTATATTCAATTCCAACTTTTCATTTCGACTTTTGAGTGTGTTATGTTTCTGCTTAGTGGAAATAAGCATGGAATGAGTTTTTGCAACATTCAAGGAGAGCTTGTTGCCTTGTAGCCAAGTATCCAGTTTCCCAAGGTCACTGTTTATAGCCTCATTCAGCTGAGTCAAATCGTAAGACTGGTGGCACAGACTGGTATCATCTGCATACATGGTCACAGAGGAATCTCGGACAGCCTGGGGGAGATTATTGATATAGACGAGAAAGAGAAGGGAGCCAAGGCATGAACCTTGCGGAACTCCAACTTCTATGTTTTCAGCGTCTGAATCGACACCGTTAACCCTCAAAATTGTTTGCGGTTGGATAGGTAAGACCTAAAACAAGACAGCTCTCGCTGCTGAACGCCATAAAGTTCAAGCTTTTTGCAGAGAATATCGTGGTCAACAGTATCAAATGCCTTTTTCAGGTCAATAAATATTAATCCCACAAGCTTACCAAGATCAAGCCCATTGTACCAGTCATCGCTCATTTTGAGCAAATCTATTTTTACAATAGGCGAGAATTAATTTTAGCTCAAATTTACAGCTAATTTAAGCCTACCCTACAATACAATATAACTACAATACAAGTCTTTACGTTTGGAGGCAGGTTTGGACATAACTTACTGCAAATTTCCCTTTAAAATCAATCTCAGAATGTTTCAAAGCTTCTGAGAAACAGTCGAAAGGGGAGAGTGGGTGTCGGCGAACGGCCTAACCAGCCTACCCAACAGGAAAACGCAAATATTTTCTGAGTCTCATACTATCTCAGTCCAATTTTCCCCCAGATCTATTGCTAATAGCCATCCACAAATATCTTAAATCGCTCAGCGTTGGGCGGGGTTGGGCAGGGTGGAATTTTCACAAGTGCACGCTTGGAGCGTGATGCAAATGATGAGCTGGCCTAAGCTACCGCTGAAGACACTTAGCCGCTACAGCCAATTCCTGATATTAAATGGCTGAACGACTCTCTCTATGCAAAGATAAACTATTAAAGAGATAAAGGCATGTCAAAAATAGCCTAAAATGCTTACCATTGTTGTTAAAATCCAATCCAAACTTGTGATGTGCTTCTCTGTCCAAAACCAACTTCCATCACATTTCCACAGCAAAGAGCGTGCTGTGCTGCGGAGGAGGCGCATATCACATCGCAGACAAGCGCTGGTGCGCGATTCCTCTCCCGTCTATAGCTCCCTGGTCAAAAGTGACTAATGAGCGGGATGCAATGTTTGTGTGTATTTTCTGCGTAAGGGAGGAGATCCTTCGTGATTTGATCGAAGCATATGTGACCTGTTTGATGCATTTGGAACTGAAAGATTTTCGTAAATTCTCATTTACATATCTTTCAAATGATTGGGAAAATTTAGGGAAAAATTGCATAAAATACTTCAATGTTGTTGCTATCAACTAGAAGTCAATGGCAATACTGTACCGGGTGTCCCAAAAAAACGCAACAGATTAGATCGGGGCTAGCGACAAGAATTTAGGTCGAAGAAATCCCTAATAATTTTTGAAGTAATCCTCGATAGCTAACTTGAAGATAAATACCTTGTTTGTTGATATTGGTGCATTGAGAGCTGAAATATTAATCTTGAAAGTCCAAATTTGCCTCCACCTCTAAACCAGAGCTTTTAGGTTTTGGCTCATACTGCAAACGCGCTGTTTCGGGAATCTCTTGAATCATAGCGAAATAGGAACAAGAAGACTCGTGCTTAGGAACGTATTTGAATAGAAATCCAAAACTTAACTTGACAACCAGTAGAGATTCACTAATTTAGTCCCGAAGAGATATCTTTCTTCATTCTACAAAAAGTTAAAATTAGTTCTGTCTAATAAAAGATAGCAATCATCGGAATGGTTTCCTTGGGTGTGAAAATAAATCATTTAGTGCAATCTTCATTGCCTGAATGAAATGCATTTTGCATCATCTATCTTGGAATTATTACGAAACAAGCAATCGTATACGCCCAAGGCAACTAATGTCCACGGATAAGATCTTTAAAAAAGATCACGCACTCATTCTTGGATTAGCTTTTTGTAGGTGCATTTTGATCGAAGAAAGCTATTCCTTGGTGACTGTATGTATCGACATGTTTGTCAATTCTCAGCTTTCAAATTTCTATTCAAATGTGTGCCAAAGCATGGCATGGGTCCTTGTTCACAACTACTATGCTATGTCTATGATCGAGGAGATTCCCTAAACAGCGCGTTTGCAGTATAGGCCAAAACCTAAAAGCTCTGGTTTGGAGGTGGAGGCAACTTTGAACTTTCAAGATTAATATTGCTACTCTCAATGCACCAATGTCAACAAACAAGGTATTTATCTTCAAGTTAACTATCGAGGATTACTTCAAAAATTATTAGGAATTGATTCAACCTAGACTCTTGTCGCTAGTCCCGATCTAATCTGTTGCGTTTTTTCTGGGACACCCCTAGCCATGAAGCACTCTAAGTGATACGAATTGTGAAATGTGTAATTTTTTTTGGTGCACCAGCCGCTACCCGGTATTTAACTGAATTTGCAAAAGATAAATATAAATCCTTACCTTTAAAATTGGCAAAGTTGATCCCCCAAGGCACAAAAGAGTGAACAAAACAATGATTAATGTTGTTGTAATTAGAACATGTCTTTTGTCTTGATCAAAGTCTAAATTAATTGACAATGCAAAAGCAATTGCACCTCGCAGTCCTGCAGTATATAAAACATATGGTCAGAAAATGTGATACAATATTTTAGATTTTGTAACAACAGCATCGGTTGCTTTTGATTGACATGCCATTTCAATCTGATTAGCGATCGCAGACAAAGAGAGTTTTCTCAGGCAACAAATCAAAAGAAGCGAAGTCGCAAAATATGCATTGAAGTCTTGTTGTGCAACTAACATGGCTAACTGTCTTGTTGTGCAAGCAAAAAGGCATTGTAAGAGAAGTAACAACTATCTATCGAAAGAAGCAGCATCGACTGAAACATCTGCCTCGCGTATTTCAACTACCTGATTCAGAAGCCGAATGGTAGGCAATTCAATTGTCGTAAAATCCGGCAGGCAGATATTTATACTGACGATTTTTCGTTTGCACAAAGAGACAATTAGCTATACCGGTTTCAGGGCATCGTTTACGGCTTCGTTTGCAGTTTTGATTTGTTGCTCGAGAGAATTATATTTGTTTACGAGCGTTAATCGCTTTGACATGGCGTGTCAATCAAAAGGAACTGATACTATTGTTAAAAAATCTGTCCTTTTTTGTATATATATAAACAAAACATATTTACCTAAACTACAAGACAATACAATACTCTATGCCATTCACAGCGGGAAAGGACACACGGTCATCTGGTTCCCACTGCGAATGGCATTTACATTTCACTACTAATTCAACATCTAAAACAAACTACAATCTGTCCTTGTTGGTTTAAACAAATTAACAAACAACTAAAAGTAACTAAACCTTTGAGATGCAATGTTATGCACTGTTTTGGGCCACTGGGAAGCTAAGCTTATCGAGCAGTGTCCTGGTCCTTCCTCTCGATATGACCACACCTCGTGATTCCTTTTGCAAAAACTTACATATACCTGGCGGCTCTCGTCATTCTAGGTAGCAGGTTTGATAGGGACTGGACTTGGACCACCAACCTTCAGACTGGCAGTCAAGTGCGATCCAAGTGTGCCATCCAATCCAAAACATTCCCGATTTTGATTCCAAAGGTGGTATCAGCTTCCAAATTTAATTCTGGTCAAGTTCCAGCAAAGATTGTGGAACCTTAAAGGACAATTCCGGGGTTGGTATAATTGATGATACAATGAAAGATTATGCTGTTATGAATGGTGTATCGTACTTTTTTCCACTATTTTTCCTCTTTTCTCTGGGAAATTACGCATTAAAAAGCGACCAATGCGCAGTGACGTCCTAAAAAAGTGACCAATGCGAAATGACATCATCTCAAAGCCCCCTGGGAACGAGGCTGCCCTATTGTTTTCTCGCCTCTCGCCTCTGAATCGTGACTAGCCTCCTTATCGTGTACTCGTGGACAAAATGGAGACCGATGGAGGGACGTTGGCCTAAATTTCCAAGATCTTTATTGAAATGACAGGGAAACACAAGTCTAAACGTGGACAAAAGTTGTGTCATTTGATTCAGGAGAGGGTAAGTTCGTTTTCTAACATTAATTTAACAAACTCCGGAATTGTCCTTTAAATGTCTAACGATAAATTCTCACTTTAAAAGAAACGAACTGTTGTACTTACCGCTAAACCACATTATGAACTGATTGTTCCTGCTAATTTTTGTTTCTCTAAAAAAGTTCAAAATGTAGGACAACGGGAAAATGTTCAGAGCTCTGCTAAAGAGTATCAGCACCTGCAAAATAACGCAGATAGTACAAGGTGGCTAAGGTGGCTAGACTGACTGCGATGAGTTTCGGTTATTACTCATCATAACCATGAGCGTAGGGGATGACCAACGTTTAGGGGGCTTATTATGGATTTTCCCGAAACTGAAATCGCTCAAACCGGAACTCATAATATTACAGCAAATCTTTGGACTAACCTTAGCAATTTGAACTATTTTACAACCCCCATTGAAACGAGGCTCCTATACAACGTTATTGGAATTTGTGCACATTTTACTGANGAACTGTTGTACTTACCGCTAAACCACATTATGAACTGATTGTTCCTGCTAATTTTTGTTTCTCTAAAAAAGTTCAAAATGTAGGACAACGGGAAAATGTTCAGAGCTCTGCTAAAGAGTATCAGCACCTGCAAAATAACGCAGATAGTACAAGGTGGCTAAGGTGGCTAGACTGACTGCGATGAGTTTCGGTTATTACTCATCATAACCATGAGCGTAGGGGATGACCAACGTTTAGGGGGCTTATTATGGATTTTCCCGAAACTGAAATCGCTCAAACCGGAACTCATAATATTTGTGGAATGGAATTTGTGCACATTTTACTGATCGACGTTGATCAACGGTGACTCGCAGCCCCAAGCAAATTTTTGAGGAGCTTAGCGTGACGAAACGAAGTCATACAGAAAAAAGAAAACAGTTGGAGGAAAGGTAAAACTACTAGGCCTAGACATGTACTTTATTGTTGGTTTTGCTAAAAAACTTAAACATAATGACGTTTACAGAATCGGTGTTTTTTTCCTGCCTTCGCCCACACCGAAATGAGTCAGAATTATCAATCCCAAAATAATGGTGTTTAATTATGAGTCGTAGATAGAGCGTCCAGCAGGTGTATCAATAGTGATAACACGTTCTACATCCCCTACGCTCATGGATATGATGAGTGTAATAAGACTAAAAGGTAAAAAAAGCCCAAAAAAGTTGTAAGTATCATAATTTCAGAGATGCTTGTTATTTCATTCTTATTGGAAAGAAGCCATGTCTTGAAAAAACTTATCTTAAGCTAAAGTTATTTACGAAACATCACATTTCTAGCGAGAAAACTATAACTTGAAATTTTGTACGAAATTTTGAGTAAATGACAAAACTGATCAAAGCGCTTTAACACGGAAGCAATCAAGTTAGGTGGTTGTGGAAGATAAAATTAAACCATTGCAACATATCTTAACCTAAACTCCCTAGGTCGGTAACATAATCAAAAATGGCACTTTTCAACGAGTTTTACCTTCTTTCGATCACCTGGGTCGAAAAAAAGATGTGAAGCTCAAAAGACAGGATAAGGGTTTATCTTACTCGCATCTACAACAGTGTGTCTCGAAAACAAGTTCGTAAGTTTTAATGGTGATTGATCGCAATTAATGGAACGTGAAGTTCAAGTTTCTTAGTGAAAAGGGATGTGTCCCTTGTGATCATAGGTGTATCTTTATCGTTGTGTTAACGTCGTTAGTAGTAACTTTATCGCATTTGTGCGTATCGGCTGCACAGCACGTGGAATGCATGTTCTCGTGGGGAGTATATAAAGTAATACTGACATGTTTATCAGTTGTCTATAATCACAAGCCAGAGAATGCAGGAAAGTCGTAAGTTTTACAACGTCGGTGAGGTGTGAGGGCAAACTTAAATTTAGGCACCTTGCTCTTTGCCCCAGTGGGGCACTCAGCACATACATATACGGGGGGATCAGTCCGAGATATTTTCAGGCAACCCAAAAATATCATCTCATTTTATAGTCGACACTTGTAAATGAACATAAATTATCCTGAAACGATCCAAATTGAGATCAGAATTGCCTGTAAAGAACCCAAAAATATCAGTATAACTATATTTGATGCCAAAAAATACGATGGTCATAATTTTTGCTTATTTTGACCCAAAAATATCACTCTGACTTACCTCCACGTATGTACTGAGTGTCCCCCCTGGGCTCTTTGCATCAGCTATTTCCCACACTGTGTAAGTAGTTTCTTACAAGGTACGTCTTGTCTCGAGTAATCATCGTGACACAAAAGTAATTGTCTAAGATGTAATAACACGTCTGTGTTGGCGTTACTTTAGGATTCCTAACTTTTCCTTTCATTTTATTAAGTTTCTGTCTAAAACAAGAATGTCAGTAGATTTATATGGTATTATTGTATGCACTTACAATACTCCATATTACAAATGAAAGCTCCAATCTGTGTTTGAAACTGAAGATTGCCATGCCGAGGTAAGCAAACACAAGCAACTCTGTTAAAAGAAACACTTGGTCGTAATTGTGCTCAGTAGGTAGAAAGGAAATGGATACAAAGGGAAACTAGAAGGAAGGGGATTAAAAAAGGATGGATAAAAAGGGGTTAAGAGAATACAGGTACAGGTTAATTTGGTTGTTATTCTTTTACAGGAGTTAACAGTTTTCTTTTCACAGATTAAAGTGTCTAATGTCGCGTTTGTGGGTTTATTACGATGAGCCCGTTAAAGTACCGGCCGGGTGTCCTAAAAAAGTGAAAATTGTCCCAAAAAAGTGGAACTTGTTGCAAAATCATCAAAATCTTGTTATGTTAACGATCATGAAAATTTCTTCATGTGCATTTGCATCAAAGACCAAACTAATCAGGGACATATTGCAAAGTCTTGAATTGGCTCTGCATCTGTGGAAATTTTTGCTTTAAGAAGCTACCTGGTTTTGAAGCATACTCCGAAATCACAAGAAATGATTATAAAATTGAATTTTTATCCCCCACTACCATTTAAATTAGTTGCATATGACCTTGACGAGGCTCTTTTATCATGCAAGACTCAAAACTTCAAATTAAATCGCAAGAAATATCTTTTTCGCTAAAATTCAACATTTCGTGAAATACTATTGCTCAAAACATGTTTGCTCATGCTGTAATTTTGTCGTCTCTCTCCCTTAAGAATAAAATAACAATTATCCAGTAAAAGTATTTGATATTTGATACAAATGCACAAAAATCGGTGATTTAACCAAATTTCTATAATTTTTCAAAAACTTTCGCTTCTTATCTAGGCACCCGGTAGAAAGAGAAAGGGACTGAGTAGTACAAGTGTGCGTAGAAGAAAATGGGTATAAATTCAAAAGTGGCAATGGTTTGAATAAAGACGAAGCTTATAGAAGGGAGTGAATAGAAAAGAGTTTGCTAGTAGAACAGGGCAAGTAGAAAAGGGGTACGTACAAAGTTGTGAGTAGAGAAAAAATAGAGTTAAACGTTTGGCTAGTTGGACAAAGTTGGGAGAGAGTATAAGTGGCGCGGGGTGGGTGGTTGAAGCGGGGAAATAGAAATGAGGTGAACAGGAAAATGATCTCTAATTTGAAGCAACAGCCATGGCTATTTAAAGCGTCAGTAAACCAAACACATTTTTTTCATAAATTGATCAAAAGTATGCAGGTAAATGATGTTTCACGAATTTTTGTGATAAATTGACGCTCTTTTGGAAAACATGAGGGTACAAGTACCCCATTTTCGTCGTTTGTTGAAAAAATCCGCGCACTTCAAAAGAGACTAGAGCGAGAGCTTGATGATGTAGATCCCGGGATGAAATGCCGCCTGCTCAAAGCATTCTATACAAACACGTGGTTGGCTAACATCACACTGATGAAGTCTCGAAAAATTAACAAAATTTCTGATAGATGCGTTGTGTTTGGTTGTTGGAATGAGAACAGCAAGAATTGGAAAGAAAAGAGGAATCTCACTGCATAAGATATATCACTCAGATTCTTTGAGGACAAAAGACCAGTCACAAAGAGAGGAAGAAAGCGATGGGTCGATTTCGTGAGGGCAACACGAGGCTAAATACCTAAATATAAGAAGCCGTCCGTTATCTGCTCGCAGCATTCAAACCAGACGAATTTAACAGACTGAGGATTTTCGAGGATTGTCGAGGACCACTAATTTTTTTGATAATTTCTGTAGATTTAATGGTGACGTCATAGCAAAATGGCGCAAAATTAAAAACAAAACACATCGAAATTCGGAATCTCCAATGAAAATTTGACCTGAAACAACTCAAAAATAACTCCAGCTTCAGAGCAGTAGCATTGCAGCTCCTTACCTCAGCAAATGTTAACGACTAAAATGTGGTAAACTTTTGGCCACGATTGTAGTTTTTCTCCTAGATTGTAATTAAATGTTTTTATCGGAGGGTCCATTGAAAACCAGCTTATGCTGAAGGGCAACCCTCCTTAAGAGAATTAAATATGAAAATAGTAAAATGTGAAATATAAGAAATCTAATGAATAATGAAAAAACTGCATGCTCACAAACATTAATTTAAACTGATTTGACTCACGCAGCAGTATAAATAGAACTCGGAAAGGAGGACAAAATAGGCGGAAACTTACCAGCGACAAAAGCTGTGGTACGAAATAATTGTTGCACGGTGATTTGCGTGACTGGTGATAGATTGAAATGAGCATAATGAGACATAACGATGCCACAAAACAGGATAGCCATGATACCTGAAGAATCGAGCAAATTACATTAGACTGAGTTATGAGGAATATTGGAGCATANAATAGGTTCATATCACAGCTCTATTATAGCTTGTTTGATGTCCAAAATTTCATAGCAATAGCTTTATTGGTTCAGAAAATATTTTTGACACAATTTAGGGATTTTTCGGATGTCCGGAAAAGGGTGTGGCCAAAAGTCGGGCGTATCCCAGATTTGACACCTCATACAAAAATTTTTTTTTCATAGTTTTCTTCATCTTACCCAAAGTGAATTGGAAATTGACAGTTTTGACTATTTGCAACATCTAATATGGTAGATATAAGCATTAAAAATACTCCCTTCAAAGACTGTTCTTCCCCCTTAAATGTTTTTATCGGAGGGTCCATTGAAAACCAGCTTATGCTGAAGGGCAACCCTCCTTAAGAGAATTAAATATGAAAATAGTAAAATGTGAAATATAAGAAATCTAATGAATAATGAAAAAACTGCATGCTCACAAACATTAATTTAAACTGATTTGACTCACGCAGCAGTATAAATAGAACTCGGAAAGGAGGACAAAATAGGCGGAAACTTACCAGCGACAAAAGCTGTGGTACGAAATAATTGTTGCACGGTGATTTGCGTGACTGGTGATAGATTGAAATGAGCATAATGAGACATAACGATGCCACAAAACAGGATAGCCATGATACCTGAAGAATCGAGCAAATTACATTAGACTGAGTTATGAGGAATATTGGAGCATAGCCTATATTTAAGGTAAATCAATGCAATGCAATGAAATGCAAACGTACAGTATGAACCAACGGCGTCTGGGGGTATCCAACGGCGCGCATAGGAACTGCTTAGTATTTGTCGTAAGTGTTCATTCATTCTAAGTATGTCGCGGCATTCAATTGTATGACTCAAAGTGTATACGTCTTTATTGTTATAACATTTTATTACCCGATCTTTGGGGCAGAGAACACGATAACGAATGTGATTGGTCGAGAAGCGAGTAATATTTTCTCGTATTGCCCGTCGTTAAGAGATATAAAATGGCGCTTCGGTCTTGCGTTGCTTCTGGCGTATCACTGCGCTAATTGTTGTCCATTGTTTCCTCTGAATCGGGTAATAAACCAAATACTAACTTTTTGCGAGGGCAATACGAAAAATTCCAAGCCCTCGGTCATCGTATTGACCTCACAAGCTCGGTCAATACTTTTGACCTCGGGCTTGATATTTTTCCGTATTGCCCTTGCAAAAATTTAGTATTGGTATAATATTTACGTATGTGCCTCATAGTCATGTAGATGTAAACGAGGTTACGGAAACTAACTTAACAGCCCTTTGATGTATTAAGAACCTACGCCAGATTATGAAACTATTGTTGCCTAAGGTAAAATAGTAGCATGCTCTTGTATAATGAATCAGTTGAGTTGAAAATGAGTTGCGAGTAGAACGTGTAAGAAGAATCGTGATGCTGAGCGTACAAATGAGTTTTCTCTTCGAAGATTTCTTGGTTCAAGAAAATATGTTTTGTTTCGAACTAGCAGAAATTGAGTTAGATTGCGATCAACAACACCGGGTTGTTCTTTATTGTTCTTGTTCTTTGTAAGAAAATAAACGATGCTTGATATTGAAAAACATATAGCGGTGTTACTCTGATATGACATTGCTTTCGATTTTAAACCAGACATGGAAAAATAGAGCAAAAGTTCTTTAGTTTAGGCCCCAAATCAGACCGTTTGTGCATTTCCTGCTTTCGTGGAAGCATCTAGCTGCCAAGGGCAAATTACTGACTGGCCCAAGCTCTAATTGGGGCAGTAAATAATATGCAGCTATGAGATTCCTTAGAACAGTAATCCTTTTCCAGCAGATTTCATTTAACATGGGTCACGCTCAGGCGAAGTCTTTAAAAACACGATAAAATGGGGAGTTTACCAACCAAGTTCCCCATAAAGATGGTTGCCAAGGCGAATTTCAGCCCGTATAAAAGTTGGTAAATTTATCAAAACTAAGCGTCATTGATTGAGAAGTCTATGCAGTGGGACTAAATACCAATATAGCAGCAACCCCTTTTCGTTTGTAGTGTAGCGTGAGCAATTGTGTATTGCAGTGCAGTGGTAGTGTAATTGTGTAGTGTAATGGTAGTGGTAGTGTAGTTGTGTTGTGGGAGTGGTAGTGATCGTGTAGTGGTGTAGCGTAGTGGTAGTGTAGTGTAATGTAATATAATGAAATGTAATGTAATGTAATGTAATGTAATGTAATGTAATGTAATGTAATGTAATGTAATGTAATGTAATGTAATGTAATGTAATGTAATGTAATGTAATGTAATGTAATGTAATGTAATGTAATGTAATGTGACGTAATGTAATGTAATGTGATCTAATGTAATGTAATGTGATGCAATGTAATGTAATGTAATGTAGCACAGTGTAATATAATGTAGAGAAGCGTTGCTTGTTTAATTAATAGAGTATTGTTTATATTCATTTTAAGAGTCGTTCATAGTGGGGATTGGATGGCCATGTGTCCTTTCTCACCATGATTGGCTCGGATCATGCAGCACCCAAGCGTTGAAGGTCAGCCTTGATAGGTCTGAGCGAGAATTATCTTACATGAACATCACCAGCAAAAAAAACAGTTGCCTACCTGACAGCTTGAGTCCCTCAGCCAAGCCATACGGTGCATAAGAAAATACAAGCATCATACCAAGTTCCAGCGACGGGTGTTGTCGCAGTTCAACATATTTCAGTATGTGTTTAAAGTCAAAGAAAATTGAACAATCCAATCTTAAAACATTAGATGAATGAAGGTTCTCCTACGTTTTGAGTGAATAGAGTACAGCGGGGTAGCTATAGCAATTCTAGTAACGGGGTGACTGTGATCAGGAAGTTGACTTTGATCACTCAGTGCTTTATAATATTAATATTTTCCATGTCCAACCAGCCGCTATTTGGAGGGGGGGGGGGGGGGGGGCAATTTGCCAAAGGGAGTCAAAATT